>ML777099.1:1223875-1258892 GCA_009831015.1 Picea engelmannii
AAACCCTTGACGACAAAGGCGTCCCCCTGAAGCCAATAAAGCTCTGATACCAAATGTAAATTCTAACCTTGTACAATATCTACTGCAAACTGATATTCAGAAAAGAAAAGAAAAGATACAATGGCAAATACAAACATTACACAAAGATTTTTCACCGGGAAAACCAGCATATATTATATTCATACATTGTGTTACAGTGTTTACAATACAATATACATATAGGAGATAAAGGCATCCAAAACCCTAACCCAATGACCTGGATTAGTCCAAAACCCTAATTCCTTAACCGAAAATAGAAAACCATCGGCAAAAAACCATGTGCCGAAAACCACCTAATATCATGTGGTCTCGGAAATATGTCGTCTCGAAAAAAAAAATTGAGGGCGCTGCCCCCGAACCCCCGCGCAGGGGGCCTAGTGCCCCCCCCTGCGCACCCGACGCAGACGCTCAGACAATACTACTCGTGCAAAGAATATAATACATACCCAACAGGAACAATCCATACTTCAGACAACATGAAACCTTGCAGGGAATCCATTGGATTTGAGGATGACTCGATATCAGCATGAGGAGCCTTCTCATGTACTTTAAGATTCTGAACCAAAAATTCCAATGAATTAGTATATGGTTCAATATTCGATCCATAGACCTATAGTGAGGATGTGGGAGATCCATTATGGAAAGAAACCATGCAGGAGGATTATGACTCACTCCTAGAGAATCATACTTGGGATTTGGTTCCGCTTCCACCATAAATAAATATTTTTTAGGTGCAGATGGGTCCACAGGATCAAGAGGTACAAGGCTAGAGAGGTTGCCAAAGGACTTCATCAAATCCATAAATATTTCTACATATTCATGAATACTTTCAGTGAGAAGAATTTTTAGACTTTGTGCAATAGTCTTGGAGTGAAGAACATAGTTCCCTAACAATCTCCTTTTCTTCTTTTGATGCATTGTCTTTTGAGNCATTGTTACCATGTGGTTTTTCCTATTTCCTCATTTTTTATTCAATGTTCATTAGTTGCATTGTACATGAGTACCTAATATGGCCTAGTTGTTGGGACTCATATTTTATTACTCAATAGTAATTTTCAGGGGGGGTGTTGGAGATATTTCTATTTTCAACTCACTAGTGTTGGAGATATTTCTATTTTCAATTCACTAGTGTTGGAGATACTTCACACACACCTAGGATTTATTTTTCCTAAGGTTTTCCCTATGTTTATTAGTCATTATTAATTCTCTTATATTTTAGGGAGAATATTCTTCTAGTAGAATATTCTCTTCAGTTCACACTTTAGTTTGATCAGTTGAGTGGAGTATAGATGCCACATTGGGATTATCACCATGCATCATTAGGATCATCACTAGATAATGTGCATTTTCCTTGGGATCATCACCAAACTAGTGCATTACTCATGATTCCATGATCTCCTCCTCACTGTACTTTGTTTTAGGCAGTTCACTGAATATTGAGAGTCTAGTTAACTCAGACTAGGTGTCAGTTCACTCCCGTAACTACCTAAGAGACTAGACTAGGTGGCAGTTTACTCCTGTAATGATTGGTGTGTGTACAAATAACTCTATACCACCATTATGGCGCATTGGATTCTTTTCCAGTCCAAATTAGATGAGTTATACAAAGTATATCATGTGTAAATAATCATTCATTCATTTGGTCAATGAGAATTCTTCCATTCTTTCTCTCATGTTTCTCTTTTCTCATATTTTCTCTACAAAATTTGTATGTCATTTTATAGCTAGATATTTTCTATGTAGGTTCAACACATTTACATGGTATCAGAGTTGATGGCCTGATAGGGAAAAGACACACCACATTATTTTTGCACGTACCAAAGATTGAAGACAACGAAAAAATGGAATTTCCAAAATAATTCATTCTTACATCGTATAATTTCTTTGCATCAAAATAGAATATGATAGTGCATATTCGAGGCATAGGATTATACAAGTTAACCATGTAAACAGATACCAAACCCACATCATCCATAGAAAAATCCAAGTATCTAAATCGAATGGATGAAGTGTTTAGAACTATTTGCAATATGATTTCTCTTGAAACTCCTCTTTCACATATCCTCCTATAAAACCCCCATTGAATCCTCCACCACCATGGAAGGGATTTTTGGAAAACAGGATGAGATAAGGGGAGACATGCTTGAGGTCGAATTTCTCACTTTGGATCCAAAAAACTTTGACAATCTACAAGATTTCTTTACCAAATATAAGGATTTGTTGTCGCAACTCAAGGCTTGTGAGGTTGATAAATCTAAGGAGGAGAAACAAATGGTTCTTACCATTCTCTCCAAACTTGGTCAGAAATAATTAGTTTGTATATCCACATTTAATTCAGTTAGGCTCGCCTCTGGAGCTACATGGAAAATGCTTTCTCTTGAGGTATTTAACGAGTCTCTGATGCAAGAGAAGAATAAGTTCATCAACATGGGAAAAATAAAAGGCCCAAAGGTTCTTGCACTTACTGTGCATGATGGTAGTGGTCATCAAAATCATAAAACTAAATAAAAAGACAGAAGGAAAGCACATGCAAATCCAAATAAGGAACGGTACTCAAAACCCTTCAATGATGCCTCTAGAACCAAAGGTGGAAAGAGAAGAAAAGGGGAGAAATGCACTTATTTCCATAAAGGATTCCATCTAGAATTCACATGTATGAAAAAAAAAATACAGCAAATGGCCCAAATACTTCAACAAAAAAACCTTGTATATCGCATCCCCGAGGGTGTCAAGAAGAAAAAACCATAAGATCAGAATCCCAAGAAAGGAAATTCTAGCCATGCTTTGATTTCCATAAACTCCTCTCTCGAAGCTTGGATCATAGATTTAGGTGCATCACACCACATGGAAGCCACAAAATAAGTATACTCTTCATTGGATGCATGCAAAGTTCCTCCTATTCTGATGGGGGAAGATCTCTAGTCAAGGTCAACGACAAATGAAGAATTGAACTCACAAACGGAAGTTTCGAGAATGTGCTAGACGTTCCCAAAATTTCCGTCAATATTATCTTTGTGTATCAAATGAAAAAATCCAACACTGGAAAGAGATTCATATTCACACCTGATGCAATGGATATCTATGACATGCAAACCAATTCCAAGGTTGCTATTGGTGAGGCAAATAATCAATCCAGACTCTACACATTTTCTGAATTTATTGAACCAGATTCTGCATTAGTGCTTACCCATGCTGATGAAAGTAGTAGGATATGGCATGAAAGGTTTGGGAATTTAAATTTCAGATATATGAAACAACTTAACAAGCAGGGAATGGTTGATGGTCTACCTCACATCCACTTCTCCAAAGTAATTTGGGAGGGATGTGTTCTTGGAAAACACCCTCAAGAGAAATTCGACAAAGGAAAGACTCAAAAGGCTTCCTATCCTTTAGAAATGATCCATAGTGACCTCATGGGCCCTTTTCTGCATCCATCAATCAATAAAGAAAGGTACATGCTCATTTTTGTTGATGATTTCTTATGCTTCAAATGGATTTTCTTTCTCAGGAAAAAATCAAAGGTCTTTCAACACCTCAAAGATTTCAAATCCCTTGTTGAGAACAGTCAAGAAAGAAAACCAAAGTCCTATGAACAAATAATGGGGGGGAGTATGTCAACCATTAGATACAAAATATTTGTCTTGAGGCTAGGATTCAGTTGCAACACATTGTTCCCTATACTCTACAGTAAAACAAAGTTGCTGAGAGGAAAAATAGATCTCTGAAAGAGATGACATCTTGCATGCTACATGCAAAGTCACTTCCACAAATATTATGGGCTGAAGCACTTAATTGTGAAACCTACATCTAAAATAGATCTCCACATAGATATTTCAAGGATAAGACCTCCTATGAGGCTTGGAGTTGCCTCAAATTGAAAGTGACCCACTTCCGTATTTTTGGTTCATAGAGCACATAGTGTACCTTTTTTGGATACCATGGAAATGTGAAGGGATATAGACTCATTGATATTTCCTCATGTCAACTCATCATTGAGCATAGTGTCCAATTAAAGGAAAGTGTCTCACATGTACCTCAACATCCACATGCAGACACTTTTGTTCTTCCACCTGTCAGAGATGATGAGCATGCACATTATGACTCTTCTTCAGATGAGAGTTGATACTAGGAGGAATCGATCTTATTTCGAGGAGCCTCCTCTTGCACTCACTGCCACTGAGTCGATGCCACCTAGGCATATTTTATTGGTTCAATCTTCATATCCACATTCCTATGGCGAGGATGCTGGAAATCCCTTTTGGGAATCCACCATGCAGGAGGAGTAAAACTCCCTCCTTGAGAAATAGACTTGGGATCTGGTTCCCCTTCCTGTATGAAGAAACATTTTCAGGTACACATGGATCTACAGGACCAAGATCAAAATAGATGGAAATGTTAGCAGATACAAAGCCAGGATAGTTTCCAAAGGATTTCATAAGGTGTACGATATTGACTATGATGATACCTTCGCTCCAGTAGCGAAGATGGATTCCATACTTTTGGAAATTTCCACTGCGACAACCAAAGGATGGGAATTACATCATATAGATGTGAATGATTCATTTATTCACGGAGATATCTCTGAGGAGATATATATGGAGTATCCCCGGGGATTTATGCAGGATTAGTCTTTGGTCTATCGACTGAAGAAGTCTCTTTATGGCCTCAAGAAGGCCCCGAGGGCATGGTATGCCAATATGGACTCCTACCTTCTGTCACATAAGTTTGTACATTGTAAGTTAGACCCAAATGTTTACATTCTTAGGACGACTGATTCACTTCTACTCCTAGTTTTGTATGTTGACAATTTGTTGATCACACGTTGATCAAATTAAACAATTGTTGCAGTCAAGAGGATTATGCATGACAGGTTCTTGATGACGGACATGGGTTGCTAAATTTATTCCTTGGACTTGAGATCAACCAGGATGCATCAGGCGTCAAACTGTCTCAGGCCAGGTATGCATGAGATCTCCTTGAGAGTTTTCACATGACAGAATGCAAGTCTATCGTGACTCCTTTCCTATCAGGAGTCAGACTTGAGGATGATGAGGAAACTCCACTGGTTGACGAAACACTGTACAAACAACTAGTGGGGAGCTTGTTCAATCTCACACACTCCAGAACAGACCTCTCCTATGTAGTTGGAGCAGTATCGAGGTTCATGCAGGAGCTACATGAGCTACATTGGAAGGCTGCAAAGTGTATCCTTCGATACATACATGGCACAAACACCTTTGGGATTCACTATGAAAAAAACTCTACATTGGACCTCATTGGGTTCTGATTCTGACTGGGCTGGCGATAACATTGATCACAATTCCACATGTGGTTACTCACTCAGTCTTGGTTATGGACCTATATGTTGGTCGAGAAAGAAGCAGACTTATGTTTCTCTATCTTCAGCCGAGGCAGAGTACAGAGGGGTAGTTAACATAACCATTCAAGCTACGTGGCTACAACATTTTCTCACTGAGTTGGAAATTCAGTTCAGAGGCAGCGAGCGAAGAACATCGAGATCCACATGCACTACATTCGGGACTTAGTACATGAGGGTATCATCAACCTACATTTAATTCCTTTAACAAAACAGTTTGCAAACATATTCACCAAGACCTTCACTGAGCAGAAGTTTCATTCTCTATGCATTCTTCTTAGAGTGAAGGATGCAGTTTCCTGGCAACTGTCAGTTCTTATTTTTACATACATTGTACTTTGAGGGGGGGGGTTTCCCATGAGGTTTTCCTTTTTTCCTCATTTATTTCAGTGTATATTTTTATTTGGGTACCTAGTATGGCCTCGTTTCTGGGATCCATTCTTTATTTTCACCATAGTTATGTTAAGGGGGGGTGTTGTAGATACTTAACACACACCTAGGATTTGTTTTTCCTAATTTTTTCCCTATGTTTATTAGTAATTATTCAGTCTCCTATAGTTTAGGGAGAATATTCCTCTAGGAGAATATTCTCTTCAGTTCACACTTCAGTTTGATCAGTTGAGTGGAGTCTAGATGCGACATTAGGATTATCACCATGCAACATTGGGATCATCACCAGTTACTACACATTATCCTTGGGATCATCACCAGACTAGCACATTACTCATGATTCCCTGATCTCCTCCTCATTTCACTTTGTTTCAGTATGTTAACTGAAGACTGAGAGACTAGTTAACTCAGAATAGGGGCCAGTTCACTCCTGTAAATTCCTGAGAGACTAGACTAGGTGGTAGTTTACTCTCGTAACAACTGGTGTGTGTACAAATCACTCTAGACCACCACTATGGTGCATTGGCTTCTCCTCCAATGCACATTAGTTGAGTTATACAGAGTATATCATGTGTAAATAATCATTACTTCATTTGGTTAATGAGAATTCTTCCATTCTTTCTCTCTTGTTTCTCTTTTCTCATATTTTCTCTACAAACTGTGTCTCTCATTTGCTAGCTATATCTTTTCTGTGCAGGTTCAACACATTTACAACTATTTAGGTGGTAGTTAACTAGATCTAGTTCGATTTTAGAATTTATATTTTAGACCATAACTATTAAGCATGCATTCCTAAGGAAAATCTCAATGTTAGTTCACTTTTCTTAATTATCAAATGTTATGTCTTATATGAGTGTGTATCGCTCATTCATTGAATCATTTGATCATTGGAGTAGTGTTAATATATATTCTCATTATTCCATATTCAATCTCTCGTACTTTTCTTGATAAGATTTGTTTGTATTTGATTTAGCTAGGTCTCCTGTGCATGTTTCCATGAAACATTGACAGTTTGAAGATGTGGGAGACCCTCACTTGATTATGAATTCAATACTCTTGTCAAAGGAAAAAATGGAGGAAAATTTGGACTCTTTAAAAATTACATCAACAGAAAATTTCCACAACCTCCCCAAATATTCAGAAACAAAGGTAGAGAGTTGGTTGGTTCACTATGTAAATAAAAATGATGACATTGAGGACATGCTTCACCACTTCTCAATGGATTTTAAATATCTGGAAAATTTATTGTTTTATATCAAAGTAAAGAAACAAATAACTGTGGCACCAATGAGACAATATATCAAGAATTGGTTAAAGAAATCCTGAACTAAAATAACTAAATTAGTTCAAGAAGAAGCAGTTGTAATCGATCAATTAGTTCCAACAAAGGAGACTTTAAAGGACATCTCAGTTAGCAGATAGAGAGAGATATTCCATCATTGTAAGTCAAGTGGTTTTGCTTCGTAATTTTCTATCTTCTTTACTTCTCCTTTAGAAATCACCCAATTGTCCCTTTTCATTCTTTGAGAATCCATAACCGATTTTTGATCATTTTCATATTCTTCTTCTAGGTTCAGATCTATATTTTAAAGTTCCAAAGGATCCCCATCCCAATCCATTTTGACGAACACTATCTTTAAATTTATGTTTCATTGTTAAACCATACTATTATTTTTGAATTCCCTAGAGAACTGTTTCGGGGTGAAACTTTAATGATTTCTCAGACTTTGAATTTCTAAGTATGATATTTTTGGAGTGTACCTATCATATTCTCTTTCAGTTCAAATGTTATACTCATTTAATTTTTTCTATATCGTGGAATTATATCTGTAACGAACCCAATCGTCACGACTACAAGCGAAGAAAAAAGTGCAATTTTTATTTTTTTTTTGGCTGGAAGGCAATGACGACAACAGTTAAACCACACAACTTGATGACGAACATCTCACATGCAAATCATGCAACATACCACAACGACTCAACACACTAGCACATCGAGCAACTGGGCGAGACATGCAAAAATCAAAGATAGATAAAAACGATTACCTGCTCGACACCAACATGGAAACACCTACAATCTAAAGGAGAACATCCATAGTCTTGACACAAAAACCTCAAAAACTAGTAACTAGAACCCCTTATGGCACGTAAAAACCAACGCATGAAGGCATGACAACCCACACACCAACATTAACTACAACGAACAAACACCCATGATGGGAAGCACCGACTCCGGCCAAGTTATCATTCGCCTCTATCCATTAGGGCGTGCAGTGATCCCTTCATCAGGAATCATGCTGTCACTAGGTGATAGGCATGAGAATAACCCTTGCGCAACATAACTTATCTGGACCACAAAATCAAGACAAATCATACATGCTAGGAGACCGAATAACTAACAAGAAGATGATACCCACACACCCAAGAAACAAGTCAATAGGGCGCAAGATCACAACACTCAATTTAAATTGCATGAATGACCGGAGGATTCTTGTTTCCTACAAGGAAACTTGTATGGTGAAATGACTATGACCAACCACCCCTTCTAGATCAACCTAAGGTGTAAGGCACATAATTTCCAATTAACTGTTAGCTATTAATAGTTTTAGTTGATAAAACTACTAATCCCTCGACCATTAATCTTGCGCAAGATAATAATCTATTACGCCAATAAACCATTATGTCTAATAGTCCTATTAATCCAACATTTACAACTTTGTCCAACAATGATCATACTATTACATTTAATAAAAATCAATAAACCTTAAAACTTTTGCATCATTTAACATTAATAATTAGTATTTCTTATAACAATCTACTTCTATTTTCTTCCAGGTTCAAATTACTTAAACTGGTAAATTAGTTAAGGCATTTAAGTGTAAATAAAAAGTTGGGTTAAAAGTTCCCCGATGAACAAGGTTTATGTGAAGTTGTTCTTATCGAGAAAACAATATAAATCATTGGCCAACAATTTATGCTATTGTTTTCTAACACTATATATAAAATTTGATGTCATTGACTGTCTAATACTATATATTAATTGTTGTCTAAACTAGATCTCTATCCATTAAAACTAAAACAATCATGTGCACTGTCTAATAAATAATCTAATTAAATGGATGACTATACAATTCATTGTCCAACATTCATATACACATTTTTCATTCCTATTGCAATTAAACACTTGTTTATTATTTAATTCATGGTCAGGATCTATATGCAGAAACCCAAAAGTCGCAGTCATGCTCAACCAAAATCGTTGTCATTCATATGAAACACTGTCCATTAAGTATTCAACACTGCATGTCTAAAAATATATATAGACAACTTTATAATAAATTCGCTGCCAAAAATATAGATAAATCTATACCCTATGATGTTGTCTAGTTAATATAATGTTGTCTAATAAATTTACGACTTTCGCAGACACCCAATATATAAATTCGTTGCTATTAAATGCCATCAGTTACACAAGAGAAACACCACCAAAAGCGCAGTAAAAATGCTACCCATTACATAGAGGATAGGCTACCCATTACACACTCCATTACATAGTAATCACACCCACCATCACCCTCATACAAGCAATAAATTCACCCAGCCATTTACATAGTCAAACGCAACAATCAAATCGTTGTCCTTCATAAATTTTGAGATATCGTTGTTCAATACAAACTATATCCATTCCATGATGTGAACATGAGAAAAAGCGGAATTGAACTGCTTAAAAGAATTTTGATTGAATTGTCTAGATTAAGATTTAAACTGTCTAAATAAACGAAAATCACAGAGTTGAAAAAGGTCACGTATGCTAAGTTAAAAAGAAGGCGTCGAGTAAAACATGATAAATTCGTTGTGTTAAATCGTGTTTTTAAAAAGGGGAGATGAAACTGAAAATGAAATACATAGGTGGGAATCCCTGTAAATAAAATTGGCTACCTACTAAAACAATGATACTGCAAATAAATGAAAAATGTGGCCAAGCCATCCATGGGCTTCCTACGAGTGGGTAACCAGCTATGAATCCTGGGAGAAATCATTGTCAAGATGGTGGGTGTTTAGGGAAAGTCCAAAATCACGGTCAGGAAGGAGAAATGGGTGTAATGTGCACTGCGTTTTAGCCAAATAAAAACGCATCGTAAATTGTGGTTTAAAAACACTGGTTTAATAAAATTCGTGGTTCAAAACATTGCTAGTTCAACAAAATCGTGGTTTAAACAACAAAACAAAAACTGGTTATAATATAAAAGTTTTATCGCTAGTAAAATGAATTCATGGGGGTGCATGAAAAGGATGTTTCAAGAGTAAAATGAAATCATCTGTATCAATTCTTACCCATCAAAGAGCTGGGAACTACCATTAAAGTCGCAGAGAATAAAGTGCCCTCCAAAAACGTAGAGGTGGTATTAAAACACAGAGATTATTAAGTTGTTCGCAAAGAGAATGATGAACAATACATAGAGGTACTCAATCACCAGAAGGCGCAAAGACAAACATTCAGACATGAATCAATCAAACGCAGAGATAAGAAAGGGGTAGACAGTTGGGCAGAATTATCCTTCGCTCATCATCCATGCACAAAAAAGAAGGGCATTAGAATCTATAGGTCTATAAACACCGAAGTGACGACCATCGATTTGGCTCCTGGCCGACTGCTCAGGCATGGACTGGTGATCTAGGGACAAGGACAAAAGATAAAGCACAATTTATTCATAATAATCAATAAAACAAAACCGAACAGTCATATCGATCATGGATTGGGTTGCCAAGAAAATCAATTCAATGCAGCGAGCGTAAAGCTATGATGACTTTAAGTTCTCGATTAAAAACGCTGAGTAAAACAAATTTCTTTACACAACAGAAGTACAGTAATGAAAGCTCAAGAACAATTTTAATCAACCATTCAAAATAAACACATGTGTACTGTAGCCCAAGGAGACAACTCCGAGTCATTATCTCATGTGTGCTCCATCCAGCTCCCGCTTGCCGATTGATGTGACTTCACCGATACCTCCCAGCCAATGCTATGGGTACTATTTTTTCCCCCGAGCCCCCCAAGCCGTAAAGGGGCCACACACACTACACCAGAGAACAACTAGCACCCAGCTCACCTCGCAGGGTCGAGCTACCACTCGTTACCCAAGTTGGGTATCCAAACTCCCACAAGATAAGTCAATCAAGACAAAAATTTTGCAGCGTAACATTACGCATAAAATATCAGATCCATACTCCCCCTCCTCCATCCTTTTAATAGATTTTTTTTTTTATTTCTTTCCCAAATTCTCATTTAAATTCTTTTTCATTAATTTAATCAGAAAAACCTCCCCCATACACATGTCACCCATCCCCCTAGTTGCACCATAAATTAATTTCATTAGTTATTTAATTATTCTTATTTCCCTCACCCACAAAAAAGCATTCCTAAAAACACTCCTTGGTGTCCCCATATTCCCTTACACATTTTAAATGACTTACGCCTTTACTAAATTACTACTTGAGTTCATAATTAGAAGGTTCTTAAAGGCAAGATTCCTTACTGAGTTAGCCATTCAACTTTTCCTTTACGTTTTCCTTTTTCTTTATCTTTCCCCTTTTTCCCTTAGTTTCCTATATCTTTTAAGTTTCCCTCTTTTCCCTTTTTTATCTAAAACTCAAATTAGCAAGTGTAGAAAAACCACCTTTTACCCCTTTTTCTTTTTAATTAATAAAATTTAATTAGCATATGAAAAAAAAAATTCATTTCCCTTTTAAAATTTTAATCCACCAAAGTAATTTGATTTTAATAAATTAATTGAATTTCTTACCCCCTTCTCATCACATGTTTAATTATGATTATTATTTTTTACCACAAGTGTCACTTAGACCTAGATTTTAATTTCACCAGGCTAAGCAACATTTTTATTAGGGATTTTTTCTTTAAAATCTTACTTGTCACATCATTCGTTCTAAGGTCGTCTAGGTTTATTCACTTACCAGTTAAAAACGTGGCGTTCCCTTTAGGAAGCATTAGGTGCTCCAAGGGTTCCACTCGCCTCTTTCTTCTTTCCTTGCACGATGTGGCCTTCAGGATGCACTACGTGCTCCAAGGGTGCCACTCACCTCTTTCCGGTTTCCTTGCACGACGTGCCCTTCAGAACGCACTATGTACTCCAAGGGTGCCACTCGCCTCTTGACTAACCTGATAGACATCAAAAACACCTAGAGCCAATACTCTGTCAAGTGATCGTAAGGGAGACTAAGGGCCTCTAAGGAATAATGCCCCTGCCTTATTGCCCACCCCTTAGAATCATCATGAGCAACTGTTGTAGTCTTCCCTCACGACATTGTGGGTCTTCTCAAACTAGGTAATCATTAACCTATAGTTCAAGCCACGACGAGAGTGCTAGTAGGTTGTGGAAGGGCTGTTGTCCACATCTCTCCTTCAACGTCTCTGGTTGTCATGCATGACCCCTCTACTCCACATGTGAGTCTGGTCGGAAAGATATCGTTAGTGTGCATCATCAACGGATCATGTCAGCAATAATAATCAATCATCATAACATCTAATCATATGTACATATGTCATATCCACAACAATCAAAACCCAATAGTCCACTCCCTGACTTGATCTGGAGTCCAAGGGGTTTCATCAATGCCTCTGCATCCTTGAGGTCCAAAGTCATGCACACTCAGGAGAACCCAGTCAATAACACCCGTCTATGTAAACACACAAAATAACATACACATGATGCCTCATAATAATAATCAAATGACCAATAGTATAATAATCATGATCAGTTGCAAGCAAGTGTCCTCAAAGAATAAGTTCGTTTAGTGCATGCAAGAGTGGGGTGTTACAATATCTTTTTTTCTTATGAATGCAACCAAATCTTTCTTATGTTGTGATGGACGTGAGGAATGTGTTAATTTTATATGATATTTTCTCTATTTTTGTATAATATTGTATGATACCATGTTTATTTATTTTTATAAGTTCCTGTTCCTTTTGTCAGGAAATTTTATTTGTGAATATACTTTATTTTAAAATAGTATTTTCATAAATTATTCCAAGAAATAATAGAGGAGTACCATCTCTTAAAAAACGTGAGGGGATTTTATCCTCATGAGGTTATTTTTAATATTTTGACCAATCTAAGACAAAAATCTTGACTAGGTTTTTATAAATAAATGCACAAGAGAAAGAGAAACAAGGAAATATACTTGGGCTATAACAAAGAGTAAAAAATAAAAAACCAAACAAGGGTAAGAACCTAATCAAATGTATCTAAAACCTATCCAAGATCCCTTACAAAATAGACATGAAAAAATTATCTCGAATAATATGAAAGCATATAAACACACTTCAAACTATTGATTATTCATATAGATCTATTTAATAATTTATTAATGAGACCCTTTGTAACCTTAGTTAGAAGGTTCCTTCCTCACTCAAGATTGTGTTGGAACCTCCCTTAACTTGGTGATGTTGGAAGTTCAATATACGAGGATGGGACCACATTGAAGACACTCTAGAGAAATAAACTAATCCAATAATAGAGACACCAAGTCAAAGATGAGGAAATAACTATTGAGGAAGCCTCTAAGTGGCTGGAAGGTTGAGGAGATAGTGGAACCAAGAAATCAAATTGTGTGAGAAATGGAAGTAAAATATTTGGGTCACTATCTAGTGTAAATATAAGAAAGAAAAGAAGTGTAAGAGAGAATAGTTTGGAGCCCTTAATAAATAACTAAAAGGTGACTTAATTATATTTGGAAATTCCATGTGGAAATTGGTGAATGTTAGGCTACTCAATAGACACATCTCCTTTTCATTTAAGTTTTAATGTGGGTTTTGACCAAGGAACTACACCATTTTTTAAACTATAGTACATGTAATTAAGAGAAAAGGGCCTTGTTGATCCATGACCTAAAGAAAAGAGGCATAATAAGGGAAGGGGGAGGTTTTACCAAGTATACCCCTTTAATGTTCTCAAATGTATTTAGACTCAATGGAGACTAAAAAAAAGGCATTCCAAATTATATAAGGTTAGATTAAGGGCACAAAACTTAAGGATTAATCAAGTCATTTGGAAGGTGTTATAAATTGAGAACCGAAGGGTCTAGCATGGACAAACATGTGACCAAGGGTCATAATGAAGGGGACAAAGAAAATGGACGTAAAAGGAGAGCTATACATTATATGTATGCACCATGGTCACACACCTAGTTTAGAAAATGTGACTCAAGTGAGTGTAATCCAACATACGGGTTGTCACAAGGACAAGTGGAAGGTCCTTATTCTCATCAACAAGTGGGTCATGTATGGTGGATGCACTATAAACACACTCCACACCAACATTTTCCACACCAACATTTGAAAGGTTACATGTATGACGAGTACATAGTACAAAGTCTGAAATTCATACACTCCAATCCTATTTGATGTCTAGTTAGGAAATGGCTATGAAATTTGATCTCTCAAATAGCTACCTCCCATGTTTTTTGTCCATGTGACTCACCATTGTTTTCTTATCATAATCTTTTTCCATTGTCCAATTTGAAATTCTATTGGGATTTTATACAATGTTCAATTAGGTATTGGATTTGGTGCATAATACTCTACAATGCCTAATGTCTTAGTTCTCCACTTCCCCGATTATTGATTTTCATTTATCCACTACTCATTATCTACCATGAAACTTTGCTATTCAATCTAACCGTATTATATAATAGTTCAATCGCTCATTCTTTGTTGGGTTTTTCATGCAATATATTTTCCCATCTTCAATTGGTGAGACCTCTTGTACTTAGGCATTTATGTCCCTTTTGTGCTCAATCATTAAACTCCAAGAAAACTTTCTCACTCAACCAAGTTTATGGACAATGCCCCCAAAATGTTGGGCACTTAACATCTAGCATATTGGACATGCTCATCATTGCAAAGTACATCACTTAACTTTATTGTAAGTAAGTCTTAACACTAACAGCAATAAATTACACTACAAAATTTGATTATAGCTTAACTCATTAACATTGTCCACTCATAGGCGTTTGTCTAGTCCATGCCTATTAAAATAAACACTATCTCAAACAAATTATTTTATTATTTAAAAAAATATCTTTGGTATAATAGGTATATTAATATTCAATTAAATATATAAGATAATATATTATCTATATAAAAAAAACGAATTATAAACATCAATATGACATCATATCCTATTATGGATAGGTTTATTTTATTTTATATTATTTATTTTATTTAATGATTATATAAATAATATAATTTTTTTTTTTTTTAATGATCGATTAACAAATTTCATAATATTATATTATAAAAGGAAAAATTGAGTTGTCATATGTTGGGGTTTAGGAAAGTTGTCTAATAACCAAGAAAAAGTTTACTTATCACTCTAGGGGTTAAGGTTAGTGGTGGAAAAACATATCCAACACTTAATTTTATTGGGAGACTATAGTATAATTGTCAAGTCAATGATCAAGAAATGATGTCTAGATGATCATATAATTCCCTTAATCCTAAATAGATATCAATACAAGGCTTTAAAAAATCAGACATCACCTTCTTTCATGTCTAAGAAACCACAATAATAAACTTGAATTAATGAAAAATAAGGAAATAACATTGATCCTATGGGTAAATGATGCTCTAACCATGAAGCTACACCATAATATTGCCCCTTGCAAATTAAATGACAAGTACTTAAAACATATAAACCCCCAAGTACCTCCTCTCATTTCAAGGATGGTACCCACGACAAAACCTAGAATCTTTCGGGTACAAGACCAGTTAACAATATGATCGAAGTCATTACAAGAATATACACATTATTAGATCAACATGTTATTTGTGGGAATTGAACTTGGATGGAGAGGATAACAATCATTCCTTTAAACCACCCAAACTAAACCTAATTAACAATATGTTATATATATTGTTTCTATATAATTTATTGAATATCTAATATAATATTATATAGTATTAGTATTTACATTTATAATATTCTATTATTACTATTTGATAATATTTATTATAATTTATATTTCATATAATAATTATATAAAATTTATAGTATCATAATATAATATTATAAATAATTATTTAATATTATTATTTGATAATATTTATTATAATTTATATTTCATAAAATAATTATATAAAAAATTTAGTATTATAATATAATATTATAAATAATTATTTAATATAATTAATATTCTATTATTACTATTTGATAATATTTATTATAATTTATATTTCATACAATAAATAATTATTTAATATTATTATTTGATAATATTTATTATAATTTATATTTCATAAAATAATTATATAAAAATTTTAGTATTTTATTTTTTCGAGAAAGAAAAAACTTTATATTCCAAACAAAAATATAATATATATATTATTTTTTGTTGAGGACTATTTTTGTCTATAGATGTTGATCATTACATTATCAATTTCTCTTGACCTACAGGTTCCATTCACTTCTACAATTTCATAAAAAATGATCATTTTAACACTGATTTCCAAGAATTTAATTCTTCAAGAATAATGTTCCTACTAAAATTTAATTAGCTAGAGAAGAAAAGACATCTCAAATAGCTAACCTTCATAATATTCCTGAGATATAAAAGCACCTTCCTCCAATGAGATTGCTTCCTTTGAGAGCTCACCCGTCATAACATTGAGTTCTCTACAAACTGTTTGAAAGAGGAACACTCTAGAACACCCAGAAATGATTGGATCTACTTCATGAATGACTAAAGATGCAACACCTTAATGTGTATTTTCTCTTTTAACCAAACCATTGTGATCCTAGAGTCTCCCATCACTTGAATTTTCCTCAATTTTTTCATATGGACAAAAAACAAACAGTGCTCACCTTGTTGAAAGTTCCAATTTCATATTCGATCCTTTCTCTGGAGCATATCCGACTTTAAAAAAATGAGAGACAAAAATGTACAACACTACCCCAACTCCATAGCATAGGGAGAGCCCCTGGATGGCCCCATCAAAGAGTTCCCAAGGTACCCCATCTTCTAAAGAAGGCATTAATGGATTTCTGATCTTGGGAATTTTAATCTTTGCCTTGAATTCAATTGTTAATTTCGAAATCATCCCTGCCACTAACTCAAGAGGAATAAACATATCTTGGAAAATACAAACATTGCGATACCCCCATAAAAAATATACTACAAATAAAGGGAGAGAAACAATCTTCTTTATTTCCTGGTCATCCTTCCATGATTTTAACCATTCAACCAGATCTCCACCCAAGGAGCGTGAACAAATTTTTAGCTCCTTTGTTATCCCTCTCCAAACTTGCTAAGAATAGGAATAAAATTATGAACAAATGTTGTGTCGTTTCCATGTCTTCCCTACACAATGATCACATGTTAGGCCCTGTCCAACCTCTTTTCAAAGCATTGTCGCATGTTAAAATTTTATTTTCCAATGTCAACCATAACAATATCTTCTCCTTTTTAGGCGCATATAATCCCCAAGCATAGTTTCACCACCATTTATTTTCTCCTACAAATTATTCCTCTGCTAACATCAGGAAGCACGACTTCCCTGTAAAATTGTTAGATTTCCCATTCCTCGGCCAAACAAGCAAATCATCTTCTTCTTCCCGCAAGTAGATAAAATTTAAATACATATGTATGATATATCCTTCTCATTCCACTTCTCTCTCCCCTTCGATCTCTAACAACTCTGTCTACTTCCACTCACTTCTCCCAATAGAGTTTGAACCCCCATCCCTTACATCCCATAAAGTGAATATACCCCTCTCATGTAAGGAGATCACCAACTCATCGGAGAGTTTAAATTCCTCACTCAAATTTACCCAAGGATACTCACTGATATTGATGCTTTTTCCATTCCCTTATAATAGGGAAAACATTGACCATCACTTTCCAACAAATCGAACTATTGATCGTCGATTTCTTAGGCGATTGAATCCACTCCACACATGACTTACCTGATAAATACTTTGATTTCATAACTCTACCTCATAACATCTTATTGTGTATCAACCTCCATAAACTCTTTGCTGCTAAGGATCTACATAAACAATAAATGTTTTTTATTCCCCAACCACCCAACTCCTTCGACATTGCAAGTCTCGACCATTTTACCAATGGGACTCCTCCTATCTCCTTATGATCCAACCAAAAAAAGTGGAAGAACAATTTTCTGATCTTGGTGAGAACACATTTTGGAATCTTGGCTATAGAAGTCAAATAAACTGGGATGTCGCTAAGAACTGAGTTAAGTAACACTAACCTCCCACCTCTTGATAACCATTGATGCATCCATAGCGCTATCCTCCTTTGATTTTTTTTTAACAAGCCACAACCTATCATCATAGTGATAAGAATTTGGCTTTAGCTCGAACCCCAGGTATTTGATCCCATCATCAATACTCTTCCTCGCAAATGGTAGAATAACATCTATTTTCTCTAGGAATTCAACTCAAATTTCATTTACAAGCATATTTGACTTGACCATGTTGATTTGCATACCTTTTGAAGCACAAAATAAGTCCAAAATACCTTTCAAATCTTGAAATTCTGAAATAGTCCCTGCACCAAAGAGAATCACGTCATCAACGAAAAGAAGACGTGTTAGGATTTCCGAAGAGGTGATATTTAGGCATTTTATTTGTCCATTCCTCTTAAATTTTTTTAATATAATTCGCATACCTTCAACAATAATTAGAAAAAATAAATTTGACATTAAAGGACACCCTTGGCACAATCCTCTTGAAGAAAGAAAGCACTGGGAAGGGGATCCATTTATAAGAATGACAAAGGAGGAAGATTCAATACAACCAATAATATAGTCCACTGTATTCAAATTCATCCCTATTTGAATCAAAGCTAGCCTGAGAAAATTCCAACCAATCTTATCATATGATTTAAAATGATCAGGATTCATGACAATTGAAGGGATCTTTTTTTATTTAATGGAATGGAGAGCTTCCTAGGTTAGGGAGACCGCATCATGTATTTGTCGCTTATAAAGAAAACCATACTATTCGTCATAAACAATTTCATTGAAAATCAGCTTTAGATGATTGGCTATCATTTTGGATAGGAGATTGTAGATCATATTGAAATAGGAAATGGGTCTTAAATCTTTAAATGAAACCGAGTATTTTTTCTTCAGGATTAAGGATAAAAAAAGTTGAACTAAAAGATCCCCACATTTTTCTGTATCTTTGGGATTCTTGGACCACTTTTAATAGATCGGGTTTGAGAAAGTCATATAAACCTAAATAAAATTCAATTTTAAGGCCATCAAGCCCTGGACTCTTAATTATTTGAAACGAGGACAGAGTCAAAAAGATTTCCTTGTCAGAAATATCAACTTGTAGCAAATCGTTCATATCCTTTGAGAAGGATTTTGGAAAATTTTTAATTACTTTTATCATGTATGAAATTGGACACCCATTCAACTCCTTAAAAAGGTTGGAAAATAGTCCTTTTCCAGCTTCGGCTATGTCTTATATAAAGGAAATAAAACGACCATTCTAGTCATCAATTTCCTAGATAGAATTTACTATCCTCCGATAACTTGAAAACTTATGAATTTTTTTTGTGTTACTGTCACCCTCTCTTATCCAAATCACCCTAATCTTTAGACACCATTTAGATTCCTCAACAACCAACAAATATTTATTTTTTTCAGTAACTCTCCCAGCTACATATCATCTTACCCAGAAATGATGCCTACTTGTTGATCGATAGAAAATAGTCCTATCTTTGATTCCACTTCTTGGATGAGCTTGAGTGATTTATTTTCTAAAAGCTTTGACCCATAGTGATGTGGATTTTTTAATTTTCAAGATATTGTCTACAAATTGATGCACATATGAGTGACCCTCATATTCAACTAGAGGACTCAACAAATTCATTACCAACCCTTTTGATCTGGATTATTTTCTGCACGAAAAGAGAGAAGAGATATAATAAATAAATGTACAGAGATATCTCAGATATCCAATAATCTAACAGAAATATATAAGAGATGAAATCATAAACACATAGATATAGTAATACACAGTTTCTATTAATGAGTGAAATGTGCAAAACTGTAGAAATATGGAGTGAAAGACTCGCTAGAATGGTGGAAGCTTATCTCTTAGAAGAGATGTGATAGCTACTCACATTCACAAGATGATGATTATTACAATGAGGCTCTAGAGGCCTTTTTAACATAAATAAAATCCAAAACCCCAACTCCGGAAGATGAAAATCCATTTTGGGTAGTTTGGTGTATCAACTTCTCCGGGGCGTAACTTTGGCATACAATCTTTGTTTGGGGCACACGATAGCTCATTGAAATATATCATCAAGGTGATTCATTTTGGGGGCTCAATGAGAGACTTTAGCCATCATTGAGGTGCTCGATCCAGAAAAAAAAACTTCATTTAGGCCCTCAAAATGGCTTTGTAAGTTTAGGAACCGAAAAATGCTAAAAATAGTAAGTTGCCAAAAGACTATTTTGACCTATTTGGAATAGGTAGGTGGCCACTGATATCCACCTGGATCAATCCTTCATACTTAGGAAGAAATGGTATCCATTATGTCGAGTGTCCGGGGGAGAGGGAAAAATGTTTACTAAATCTGCATCTTGAGGAGTTGCTTGCCTTGCTGGAGAAGTTGTGTTTCTTAGCTTGTTGAAGGTTGTCACAAACTTGTGGCTGGAAGGGTTAGAGATTTTTAACCAGTCTAGCTACATGAGATTCCTGTGTGCAGAAGGAATATCTACGCTTTGCTGCAATCTTTTCGACCTTCTTATGTTGGATAGAAGGTGTTGGGACCGATGTTGCAGTGGTTGTGGTGTCCTTATGTTCACCTTTTGAACATATTATGAAGAAGAAGAATTTTGTAGTATGAGATACTACCTTACGACACTGTTTAGTTGGGACAATAGTCAAAACTAACTCTGGTATCATGTAGAGATGACCCCCGAGAGTAAAAATGAAACTACGGGGTCGAGACTTATAAATAACATGGTGCTTCCACATATATGGTTGGCCCAAGAGAACATCACAGACATCCAACGAGACAAAATCACATAATACCTCATCCTTAAAGGGATGGATGTTGTATGACAATCAACACTACTGGCTGACCCGAAGATCTCATCCCTGGCGAAGCCACCCGACGTTGTATGGTTGCAGGTGTGGTGTTGTCGACAATCCAAATTGTTTGACGACCTATAGTGAGATAAAGTTCTTCTAGCTTCCGCTATCAACAATGAAATGCAATGAAGTCCCATTCACCCACATTTGTGAATGAAAGAGGCACTCCCTCTCTTCAAGATCTATTGGTTCTTGTGGTTGAATTGTTACAGTCATGACAGTAGTAGTGGGGTCTATGTTGATGATCTTTCTTCTACCAGTATTTTCTGAATAAGGGTTCGGCTCTTTGTCTTTGATCTCAACCACCAATGACTATTTTTAGTGACATTCATCGATGTTGTGCCAGGTTGTTTTGTGGAAGTTGCACCATTTTTAAAGTTTCCTTCTTCGTCTTTCTGTTACCCTTATTTTCTTGTGGCTTGGATTGGTTTTTTGAAATCTGGTTGTTAGGGTTTTCTTTACCATACTTTGGTTTTTGCAGATTTGCATACTTGAACTCCCACTTGTTCTGGTGCTTAAATTTCTGGTCAATTTTAATGTTATATCGATAAGCAACACCCAATGATGAGATGTCCAGAAAATCCATTTCAGTTTGGATGTATCTATGTAGAACCCTACAATATTTTAGAACAAAATTTCACTCAGAGTATTTGATACCCAGCTTGGTGTTCAAGGTATGGAAGGTATTTGTGAACTCCGACACTTCTTGGCCCC
This sequence comes from Picea engelmannii, assembly GCA_009831015.1. NCBI lineage: Eukaryota > Viridiplantae > Streptophyta > Pinopsida > Pinales > Pinaceae > Picea > Picea engelmannii. The sequence continues at coordinate 1,245,548 of ML777099.1, forward strand.
TCTCTTGATGCAGCGTGGTCCATCTCATGTATCAGTCTTCATTGTTTCCAATAGGGTAATATTGTTCCTTAACCGCATCCACAAAACAATGTCAAGTGGGATCGACCTTATATATATTCTAGACTCCTCTGTGGAAATTTTCTCCCAGTAAGTTTCCCACCAATGTTTCACATGGGGGAGAGTCTTAAGGAGTGTGAAGGTGATATTTTCCCTGTCAAAAAATTTGTGAATAGAGAAATAACCTTCTAGCAGATTTAACCATTTGTTTAGGGAATCTGCATCTATCTAACCTTCAAATAAGGGAATATCAAAATTAACCCGTACCTTTAAAGGAGAGGTGCTTCCAAAGTCGTCTCTTGATGAGGATGCACCTGCTGCTAACGGCAGGTGTTGAAGGATGTGGGAAAAATTCTCCATCATTTCATCCCTCTGTCGTGTGAGAGCTTGCTCAAGCAACAGATTGACATACTATTTTTCTCCGTCATTTTTATTTTCTTCCACCATGGAGGTTTTCTTGGGTGTGCGAGAGCGATTTTCCTCAGGAGAGACAAACTTGATACCCAACTTGCTATACTCGGACCTCATCGGGGACATGCACTAAAAAATGATCAAGAGCATCCTGCTATGATACCATGATCCAGACTATTTTCGGCATGAAATGAGAGCGAAGATATAATAAATAAATGTACTGAGATATCTCATATATCCAGTAATATAATAGAAATATATCATATATTCAATCATAAACAAAGATATACAATAATACACCATTTCTATTAATGAGAGAAATGTACAAAACTATAGAAATATAGAGTGAAAGACTCACTAGAATGGTGGAAGCTTATCTCTGACAAGAGATGTGATGGCTAATAACATTTGCAAGATGATGATTATTACAATGAGGCTCTAAAGGAATTTTTAACATAAATGAAATCCAGAACCCTAACCCCAGAATATGAAAAGCCAACAATTTTGTGGACCCCGTTTTGGGTAGTTTGGTGTATCAACTTCCCAAGGGTGTAACTTTGGCATACGATCTCTGTTTTGGGTGCACAATAGATCATTGGAAAGGTATCATCGAGGAGATTCATTTTGGGGGATAAATGAGAGACTTTAGTTAATTTATAGGTGCTCAATCCTAAAAAACAATTCATTTAGGCCCTCAAAATGGCCCTGGAAGTTTAGGAATCGAAAAACTTCTAAATATAGTATGTTTCCAGAAGAATTTTTTGAGCTAGTTGGAATAGGTGGGTTTACACCGATATCCACATGGATCAACCCCCCCTCCTTAGGAAGAAATGGTCTCCATTGTGTTGAGTTCCCTAGGGAGAGGGAAAAGAGTTTACTGAATCTACATCCTGATGAGTTGCTTACCTTGTTGGAGAAGTTGTGTTGCCTAGCTTGTTGAAGGTTGTCACGAACATGTGGCTGGAAGGGTTGGAACTTTTTAACCAATCTGGATACATGAGATTCTATTGTGCAAAATGAATCTTTATGCTTTGCTGCAATCTTGTCGACCTTCTTTTGTTGGATAGAAGGTGCTTAGACTGACGCTGTAGTGCTTGTAGTGTCCTTCTGTTCACCTTTTGAACATATTGTGAAGAAGATAGATTTTTTAGTATGAGATATTACCTTATGAAACTGTTTAGGTGGCACAATAGTCGGAACTACCTCTTGTATCATGTAGAAATGGCCCCCGAGAGTAAAAATTACACTACAGAATCGAGACTCATAAATTGCATGGAGCTTCCACATATATGGTTGGCCCAAGATAACATCATAGACATCCAACGGGGAAACATCACATAATACCTCATCCTTGAAGGGATCATTGTCGCATGACAATAAAATTTTTTGGCTGACTAGAAGATCTCGTCCCTGATGAACCCACCCGATGTTGTATGGTTGCGTGTGTGGTGTTGTTGACAATCCCAACTATTTGACAACCTCTACTAAGATGAGGTTCTTCTGGCTTCCACTATACACAATGAAATGCAATGGGGTCCCATTCACCCACATCTATGAATGAAATAAGCACTCCCCCTCTTTAGGATTTGTTGGTTCTTCTGGTTGAATTATTGCGGTCGCGACAGTAGAAGTGGGGTCTACGTCAATGATGTGTCTTCTACCAGTACTTTTGAATCAGATTTTGAACCAGGGTTTGACTCCTTGTCTTTGATATTGGCCACCAATGATTTTTTTGTGCGACATTCATCGATGTTGTTCCAGGGGATATTGTGGAAGTCACATCGTTTTCTAGTTTCCTTCTTCGTCTTTCCATTACCATTATTTTCATGTGTCTTGGACTTGTTTTCTGAAGGCTGGTTGTTAGGGTCGTATTTACCATACTTTGATTGTTGCAAATTTGCAAACCCAAACTCCCTCTTGTTTTGGTGCTTAAATTTCTGCTCGATTTTAACAACATATCGATAAGAAACACCCAATGATGATATGTCCATAAAATCCATTTTAGTTTGGATGTATCTTTGTAGAGCCCCATGGTATTTTAGAATTGGATTTCGCTCGGAGTCTTTGATATCCAACTTGGTGCACAAGGTATGGAAGGTATCGGTGAACTTCGTCATTGATTTTCCACTTTTTTTACACAACATGGTCCATCTCATGTACTGGTCTTCATAGTTCCCAATAGGGTAATATTGTTCTTTGACCGAATCAACAAAAAAATCCCAAGTGGGCTAGGCCCCATATATTCCAGAATCCTCTGTGCAAATTTTCTCCCAGTAATTTTCCCACCAATGTTTGACCTGGGGGAGAGACTTAAGGAGTGCGAAGGTGATCTTTTCCCTGTCAGAAAAATTGTGAACAAAGAAATAACTTTCTAGTAGATTTAACCATTTATCTAGGGCATCTGCATCTATCTGACCTTCAAATACAAGAATATCAAAATTAACCTGTAACTTTAAAGGATAGGTTCTTCTAAAGTGGTTTCTTTATGAATATGTGCCTATTACTATCGACAGGCGTTGAAGTATGTGGGAAATATTCTCCATCATTGCGTCCCTCTGTTGAGTGACAACTTGCTCAAGCAACATATTGATAGACTATTATGCTCCGTTGTTTTTATTTTCTTCTTACATGGAGGGTTTCTTAGGTGTGTGAGAGATATTTTCCTCAAGAGAGACAATCTCGAGATCCAACTTGCTATAATCGGACCTTGTTGGGGACATGCACTGAAAAATGATCAAGAGCATCTTGCTCTGATACCACTGATCCAGATTATTTTCGACACAAAATGAGAGTGGAGATATAAGAAATAATTGTACAGAGATATCATAGATATCCAATAATATAACATAAATATATCATAGGTGCAACCATAAAAACAAATATAGAGTAATACACGATTTCTATTAATGAGCGAAATGTACAAAACTGTAGAAATACAGAGTGAAAGACTCGCTAGAATGGTGGTAGCTTATCTCTGATAAGAGATGTGACAAATACTCACATTCACAAGATGATGATTATTACAATGAGGCTCTATAGGCATTTTTCACATAAACAAAATCCAAAACCATAACCCCGGAAGATGAAAATCCATTAGTTTTGTGGACCTCATTTTGGGTAGTTTGGTGTATCAACTTCTCGAGTTCATAACTTTGGCATACGATCTCTGTTTTGGGTATCTCATTGGAAAGGTATCATAGAGGAGATTCATTTTTGGGGATCCATGAGAGCCTTCGGATATCATTGAGATGCTCGATCCAAAAAACACTTCATTTAGGCCCTCGAAATGGACCCAAAAGTTTAAGAACCGAAAAACTATTAAAAATAGTAAGTTTCCATAAGACTGTTTTGAGATAGTTGGAATAGGTGGGTGGCAACTGATATCCACCTAGATCAATCCTACCTCCATAGGAAGCAATGGTATCCATTATGTTGAGTGCCCAGGGGAGAGGGAAAAGTGATTAATGAATCTGCATCTTGATGAGTGACTTGCCTTGATGGAGACGTTGCATTGCTTATCTTGTTGAAGGTTGTCATGAACCTGTGGCTGGAAGGGTTGGGAATTTTTAACCATTTTGGATAAATGAGATGTATATGTGTAGAAGGAATATTTACACTTTGCTGCAATCTTGTTGACCTGCTTTGGTTGGATAGAAGGCGCCTGGACCGAGGTTGTAGTGTCCTTTTGTTCACCTTTTGAACATATTGTGAAGAAGATGAATTTTGTAGCATGAGATACTACCTTGTGGCATTGTTTAGGTGGGACAGTAGTCAGAACTACCGATGGTATCCTATATATATGACCCTCGAGAGTAACAATGAAACTACGGGGTCGAGACTCATAAATAGCATGGCACTTCCACATATATGGTTGGCCCAAGAGAAAATCCCAACATACAACATGGAAACATCACATAATACCTCATTCTTGAAGGGTTGGATGTCGTATGACAATCGACACTGCTGTCTGACTCGAAGATTTTGTCCTTGGAAAAGCCACCCAATGTTGTATGGTTGCAGGTATGGTGTTTTCGACAACCCCAATTGTTCGATGACCTCTTCTCGGTTGTGGTTCTTTTGGCTTCCACTATAAACAATTAAATGTAACGAGGTCCCTTCACCCACATATATGAATGAAAGAGGTGCTCCCCCTCTTCAGGATATGTTGGTTCTTTTGATTGAATTGTTGTTGTTGTGACAATAGCAGTGGGGTTCGCGTCGATGATCTATCTTGTGCCGGTATTTTCTAAATCATATTCTGAATCATGGTTCGATTCCTTGTCTTTGATCTCAGCCACCAATGACTATTTTGAGTGACATTCATCAGTGTTTTTCTAGGGGGATTTTTTGGAAGTTGCACCATTTTCCAATGTCCTTCTTCATATTTTCGTTACCCTTCTTTTCCTATGGCTTGGAATGGATTTTTGAAGGTTGGTTGTTAGGGTCGTCTTTACCATACTTTGGTTGTTGCGGATTTGGAGAGCTGAACTCCCTCTTATTCTAGTGCTTAAATTTCTACTCTATTTTAACAACATATCGATAAGAAGTGCCTAGTGATGAGATGTTCAGAAAATCCATTTTAGTTTGGATGTATTTTTGTATATCCCCACCGTATTTTAGAACCAAATTTCGCTCGGAGTCTTTGATACCCAGCTTGGTGCGCAAGGTATGGAAAGTATCGGTGAACTACGACACTACTTGGCTCCTCTATTGATTCAATGTGGTCCATCTCATGTATTGGTCTTCGCAGTCCCCTCCAAGAATTACATTAGACGAGGTAAGAAACCAGACCCACTAAACTCGTCCCAAAAATTGCATCGATTTACATACGACCCATACACATTTATCAACCTAAACGTACAATTTAAAAAAATGTCCACCAACTCCACCACTTTACTGGAGGATATTAATGAATATTATAGGGCTATAAAACATGGTTTTTAGGCCAATATTAATCCCCTAGAGAGACCTACCTAATCTAGAGAGAAAAAACATCCAATATTTTAACCAACTGTGAAAATCCTCAACTGATTTTTCCTGCTACACATAGTTTCTTGAATCATTATAAAATCCATCTTACTTTCTCGAAAGAGCCTTTTAAGACAAATAATTTTAGGGGTGCCCCCAACCCCATGAGCATTAAAGGATAACTCAATCACTTTGAAACCCTATCCTGTGCTTTCCCCGCTATAAGGGACTAAACTATAGTGGCTTGGCTTCCCACTTCTAATATCTTTTACAAGTTGGATTTTTTCCAGGGAAATCAGGGTTTTCCTTCCAATGTGACCATTGGTACATTTATCCAAGGCCAAACCCCATGCTAAACCATCCTCTGATCCTTTTTTAACCTTTTAATGCAAAAGATAGTTAGATTTTGTAAAAAACTTAGAACCTGTACATCATGAAGAATCCACTCAAGGAGATGGATATCTAGGAATGGAACTACATTGGGGATTTTTGAACCCCTTTCGTGCTTTTATATTCCCCCTCACTTATTCTATTTTCCCACCTCTTTTAGCTCCCTTTGTTGACCCCTTATATTTTTTACCTTTTCCCATTTTCATTTATACCCTTTTTTTCCCTTTCTTGGTTACTATACTTAACCATTTTCACATTTTTGGACCTCTCGAACCATAGACTGTCACACTTGTATTCTCCTCCATTAAGCTAAGAATAAGTCCTCTCATCACTTATAATTATTTTATGTCTCATACTTTTAAAATTGCGGACCTACGTGATACACTTCCACTCTCCATTGTTCGCCCAACACTTTTTGTTACTTAGTCATTCCATACTTTTAGACTTGCATACCTTCGGACTTGCATATATACCTTTTTAGATGAATCGCCAACCCCGATGCCTCACTATATATCCCTTCACATTGTTGATGACGCATTTATTTTTGTCCCTACGGACCCAACTACCAAATTTTTTATTGAGGTGGTCGTTAATTAATAATGTTGCTACCGAGGCTACTAATAGTTATTTTGAGTTAATGTTTCTGTAAAAGAAATCTAACTCACATTTCACCGTGCTAAAATAATTTCTCAAGAAAATATGACAAGCTTTGTTGGGACATCGATGAGAAAGGAATTGTTCTATCGGGATACCCTGAACCTCTTTGCTAGAGAAGATCAAAATTATCATTGGTCGTGCTCTTACTAGTATTATGTGAAAATGATGGATGGAGAAAACAACAAAGTATGAACGTCATGAATAGTTCTTTCCGCCTGTGTTCTAGAAGTCTTTGAGTGCAAGGACAATGTCACTTGGTTTTTCAATAAGCTCATTCAGAAAAAAAGAGTTATTGTATTGCACAATATTTATCCTATCTCGTTAGCACCTTGAATATTTAGGGAAATGTTGAAGTTACCAGAACCAAACCTGGTCTACAAAGGAGAGGAAGTGAGAAACTTCATGAAAAGAAAGAATAATGGATAGGAACTTCTCCAGGAATATTTTCATGACCCTACCACAATGCCTGAAGACATATCAATAATTCATATGAACTCTTTAAAGGATCCCTATAAGGAAATTGCTTGGTTATTTACTCGAATTGATGGCGAGGATTCTTCAGAAACAATTCCTCGATTGGCATTATACATATTACATTTTGTTGTGCATGAAAATGTTATCTTCGAATGGGTGAAGATAATCTCAAATGAAATCACTACACAGCTCAGTAATTTCAAGTCCAATTAAATATTTTACATGTCTTCTTATTTGATATTTTCCATTACGTATTGTCATACTTTTAAGGGCTTAAACATACCCAAGAGAATTAAAATAAAAGTCGACCTTGTAACTATGCGGTACCAAGCTTTATGGAAAAAAGGGTCAACCATCATTTTTATGAGGTGTATTCATATTTCGTATCTAAATTCAAGAAACTATTGTTTGGGGAAGACACTTCCCGATTGTCGTTGGAAGCTGCATCTTTTCTTAAGGGAAGAGGAGTTCTAGAAAAATGGAAAATTACAATATTATCAAGGTTTTCTGCTCTGTTGAAAAAACCATTTTCCTTCCCTATTATATATCTGATAAACTATTTGTCATTGAAATAGCATGACAATATAAATTTTGGTTTCATATATTGTCTGGGAAAAGGAAAAAACACGTCATACCTCTTCCATGGAAAGTTGGCGAGATTCTTCTCCAGGGAATCTCCAAAATTGATGAATATGCTTCTTATTTCAAGAACTCCGACCTAAAATTCAGAGAAGAAATCAAGGGTTTCGACCCAAAACACCTTTTTAATAATCACTTGCTTTCATTTGGGCTTGGTCCTTCTTTTTTTAAAATCATCCATTAGTAAAGAAGAAGAAAATGACAGTCACCATCTAAGTGACTAGGAAGCCGACATAAATTCAGAAGACATAGAAATTGTGATAAGCACAATAGATCATAATAATGAAAGAGGTAGACCGAATGAAAAAATTGATCAATCACCAGTTGTCTCTAGGAGGAGTTCCTTGCCAAAGGAAAATCTATAACCAGGAACATCCCATGCAAGAAAAATCCAGAGCACTAATTCAAGGGATGATGAAGATAGGAACCCTCCTAAAGGGAACCTATAAAATCCCCATAAACTAAAGGTCAAAATAAAAAAGAATCAGTTCATAGCAGGAAGGGGATGGGACTTGCTCAATAATATTACTTATTATTGGATAACATGGACCTAGATGTGGATATTGAAAACATTACTTTTCCATATGTTGAAGTATCATCTCGAGAGAATGTATAGCCTGTTTTGGCACTCATGATCCATGATGAAACTTTGTCTGATAAGGCGACATTTGATGTACAAAATGCATCTTTTGATAAGGAATATAAAAAAATAGTTTTTGAAAGAACTACAAAAACTAAGAGCGGTAAGCTACAAACCACCATTGACACACGAGATATGTTACCTTCAAAATCATCATCTATTCATAGAGTTACAATCGACGCCCTCGATGTTTCAATCGCACACATGGAAGAAGAGAATGGCCAATTAAAATAAATAATCAAATAATTGGAGGCAACCCTCATGCCTCCACCTATTCTGGCTTCCCTTGTTTCCATGATTCATCTAGGAAAGGGTATTCAAGAAAACCCAGAATCAAGTTCGAGGTTCAAAGGAATTTCCAATTTAATCACGACCACCCGACATTTTTTTGAAAAAAATATCAAAAAGAGGATGTCATTGATTATAGAACTATGGGATATAGCAAAGAGTTTCACTTCTCTTGGTTTAATATTTCAAAACACCAAGGAGTACTTAAATTCAGACTTAAAAAATGATGAAGGTTTCTATATTGATGGAGTTGTGATGTTCACAACTAGAGTTGGGACAATGACAGAGAAGATGAGAAAAAAAGAAAATATACCTTATCCAAGCCGCATAAAATGACTGAAATATTGTTGGATAGAATGAATTAATGTATTAAAAGGTCTAATAGCTAAATTGACCGACTTATCAAGGAGGAAAACTAAAGCATACTTAAAAATCCTTGATGTGGACATTGTTGGAACTACCATTGAAGTCTTTGAACCTAAGTATCTTTCAAACTCCATGCTCATGACTCGAAAAGACTTTAAAGAGCATATTGAAGGACTAAAAAGGACATCGACTAAAAAATTCGACATTATGATGGAATTCACACATGATGACATTGATAGTTGGCTTGTCGAATATACAAATAAGAATCTAGACATTGAAAATGTATTACAAAATTTTTCCCTTGATCTTAGGGAAATTGAAAAGGAGATATTTAATATTAAGATAAATAAATAAGTAATCATTGCTCCATTAAGGGATTTCATTCAAGAATGGTTAAATACTTCAATCGCCAAGATTTTCGAGATTCCAGCAAAGGAAGTTATGACCGGTAATCCAACTGCATCCAACAAGAATATAAAGGAAGCAACAACAAGAATATAAACATGAGATACCATCATAGTAAGTCCATATTGATCACATTCTTCTTTCCTTATCAATATTCATCCAATTATTTTTCTTCTTTAAATAGACAAGTTTAACTGAATTCTGATAACTTTCTTTTTGTCTTCTATCTAGATTTTGTTTCTCGACATTCACCCACCTTCTTCTCTCTTTGTTATACATTCTTGTATATGTTTTCTTTATGGTCTGCAGGATCCCCAATCCCGATCCTTTGGACAAATGCCTTTAAATTTAAAAGCATTGTAAGAAACTTTATTATTTTTTCGAAATCCCAAGAGAACTTAGTCGGGATCAATTTTTACTTTTTTATAACTCTGAGCATTGAGTATAAAGTATTTACTCTATAAAATTTCTCTTATGTGTCTGGACCATATTCTTTTATTTTTATGTGTGATCATAAATATTTATTTTCACTATGATGGATGTGAGGAAATTGTGTTTATTTTCTGCAAATGTGATTTATGATATTCCTGGTCCTTTATTAGGAATTATTTAAAAATAAGTCTTTTATCTTTCAACATTTTTATCTTTCTTTGAGCATAATGATTGGACTATCTTAAGGTCCTATATTATTTTTGAATCTAAGGTTATTAATTAATACCACAAGATAAAGTGGAGTACCACCTCTATAAAACACAAGAGGATTCATATCTTCATGAGTTTACCGCTTCGGTCCTTTCGGATTCAAGAATCAACATTTTTGGCGACCGTACTAGGGAACAATTGAAATATTTGTATTTGGTTACATATCATAAAATTACATGGCTTTGCCTCAAGCTAACCAACCCCAGTTAGAAATTGGATTAAATAATCAATGAAGTATTCTTCATCAATGATATAGTATTTCCATAACAACAAACAAAACCAAGGAAGAATTAGAAAGGTCTTCAAAAACATTGGTTCAAGAAGAAGAAAGACAAATTCTTTGAAGACAAAGGAGAGACGAAAGGCAAGACTGAATAAATGAGAGACAAGATCGAAGAGCATAAGAACAAGTCCAAAATTGAAGTTGGATAAATAGAAAGTACCAATCACTAGAAGCAAAAGTAAGCAGTTACATACTTCAAAAAGTGAAGAACATATTCTTGACAAAAAGGAGAATCTTCTGGACATGACATAAAGAAATGAAGAAAGGTGTTATCACTCCAAGAAACTGTTTGAGGTTGTAGGTCAAATATGATTGGTAACTTAAAGTAAACTTGTTTTTGTATTTTGTATGTGTGGATCAATGGGATAACTCAATTACAGTATGGTATTTAGACATTCAAAATGAGAATCAAATGAACCAATGCTCTCAAGGATCAATAATCAACTGATAGCTTTTAAGTGGGTGAGAAAACGATGCTTATAAACCAAATAACAAATGTAGGGTTTAATAAACAATGATAAGAAACTACTAATCAAGTTATGAGCTAACCAATGAGACGAAAGTCATCTGCAGCTAAAACAACTTGAATAAAGAGTACAGAAGGAAAGGTGAGAATCTGACATCAATAGAGAGAGAAAATTGTGATTTGCATTATGATACTGAAAAGTCTGTTTACAATAAGTTTTTTCTGTATCCAAAATCGAACCCTTGTTCATCAACAGTTTGTGGATTTATAGCCTTTACAACAGATATCAGATCCTAGAAAACTGGATCTGGATTTCTAAATATAGAAAACATAATACAAGACTAAATACAATAGGATAACTAAAGATCTAGTTTATATGAATCAAATTGTCTTCAAATGGTCTTTGACATCTGGTCTTTATCATTGATGTGCCTCTAATGTGTCAATGATGGGAAAGACACATGTCTTCAGTGGATGAAAGCTTTTACCAGCTGTGAGCAAAGTTTTAGCTGACCATGTGAGCACTTACCCAATATATTTCCACAAAATCTTGAAACCACATGCTTCAAAATTTGGTGATTAATTCTTTGATACCATCTTATACTTTAAATGACCCAAAGATCACTTTGTTCGAGCTCAACTCTTCAAAATTCTCATTCTGCAGTTTCACCAACTATTTTGCCTTAGGATTTTCTAATTAGCTGATGAAAGCTCTGCTTTTCAACAGCTAATTGGTTATAATTTCGCCTTCCGTGCTGGTGAAAGCTTTGTTTTATCTTTGAGAAGAAAATCATGCAGAGTAGCAATGATCCTGCATAGAGTGTTAGATTCTTCAATCAGACACCTGACATTTTGTTCCAAACGTCATTTGATGAATGCATTCTCTTTATGACATGCGCCTAATGCGATGGAGATCTTTGCTTTGTCTGATATATATGCATTTCTCTGACCTATCAAATGTCCTAGAACACGAGTTATCCCCAATCATAGGGCATTTGCACCTGTATTTGTCAAACCTCTGCATGATACATTTGCAACATTTGACAACTGACACTTGTAACCAATTGAACACCTGCACATAAAGTTAGGATCAGAAGCTTAACACCTATGAGTTTAAACTTATTAGCTCGACGTGAGACACCCCAATCTCTGCAAACAACTGGATGTCAAAAACTGCTCCTAAGAGTATGATCTTGTGGCACTAGCGATTTTGGCAGATGGCACCTTAACTGTATAGCTTAATTCATAACTCAAACTATGACATAATTCATGTCTTACCAACTTCTCACGTTTCCTCCTATACCTAACAAGATCTACAATAGATATAAGTGGTAAATTATGATCCTTTGCAAATTTTTGCAACCTTGGTAAGCAAGCCATTGAACCATCATCATCAACTATCTCACAAAGCACTGCAGTAGGATTTAATCCTGCCAATGTTTCTAGATCAGCAGATGCTTATGTATGACAAGCTCTCTTAAAATCACCAGGTTTAGAATTTGGAGATGCAAGGGCCAAAATTGTATTTTCCCTGTCTGTTGCTGATACCCCGATAGTTGTACCTTCTTTTGCATCCACAGATATTGTAAATGTAGTAAGATGCTTCTCTTCATTTTCTTTGTTCGGTACCATAAGTGGCAGTTGAATCCTTTTTAGGTCTTCTTCCTTCATTGCAACACATACAATCCTAGTACCATGCCTCACAATGAAGATCATTGCCTCAAGGGTTACTTGTTGGTTATGGAGCCTGATTATCTTCCTAATTTAGAGGTCTTTTACTTTCAGCCGTGTTTATACCCCATGAATTATTTACACCCTAGAAGTATGTACACTCTTCCACATGGGGGAGTGCAGATGGGGGGTACCTCCTATGCAGGGTTCAGGGGGGCTATCCCCTCGGCTGCGGGGTATGGGGGAAAGCGGGCCCCCGAAGGAAAAATTGCCTTGTAAATGTGTATTGTAATTTCATTGTAAATCTGGACCTTTCATTATAATTTCGCAGATCTAATAATAGAGATTATGTTAGGGTTTTTTGCCCTAGAAGGAAACCCTCTTTTATGAGGGAAATGTATTGCGGCGATGGTTGATGGAGAATATTGTATTATGAGATAGGAGACTGTGAGAGAAATAAGAGGAAGTTACACGAAGTTTGTTGTGTTGGACACGCCTACCACACTTAGAGGGGGGGGTGAATGAGTGTGGGGATCTTTTTCCCAAAACTTCCCTCTTACACAAAACTCATTAATTAGCATTTGACATTTACTCATTACTCATTTTTGTCATTAATAATCAGTTAGATGTGAATACATATCAGCAACATATATTAGCAATACATCATCAACAAATCATCTCCACAAGGAACACAAGATGTATGTACAATTTTTCTTTTTATTATGGACTTCAATCCGGGGGTTTTTCAGCAACAATTGAATAGAATACGACTCTACAAGAGCACTAGCTCTATATGCAAGACTCAGCTTACATTCTCAGCACCAACTGAGATGAGGCAACAATCCTCAACAAATATCAATCTGTACCATAAACAAGAGCATCAACCATGCACCAACCTGTGCCAAACAACCTGTAATCAACCTGTACC
>ML777099.1:1265119-1280190 GCA_009831015.1 Picea engelmannii
TAAATCTATGTCTCTATTGTATTGTGTATCTTCTATGTTTTGTTTCCACATTTGTTTTATTTTATTGCTCCACGGTCCTATTTTTCTAACATTACTAATGATGTTGCCATTATAAGATCACCCTCATTCTCCCTGTCTTCATCATCCACCGCGATGACAAACTTTCCTTGGCAAATGGATTCTATAGCATCAAGGATGGAACAGAACCCCTTTGATGGGCAATCAAGATCGACATCATCTTCACTAATGAAAACTTGATTATCAGTTTCAGTGGTGATCTCCGCTGTCACAATACCGAATGCAATTGCGTCTATCTCTATGCCTTGGCGCTCAACGTTGATGTGTAAATGTAGTTTCGATCTCGTAACCGGAAAAATGACAATTTTTGTGCACAGAAAATGAAAAACACCAAAAACCCATTATCAATAGACTTATGACTGAGTTTGACCCGATGACTTGGATTTTTCAAGAAGGGCAGGCTTAAAGTAGTAATTGAAGAAAAACCATGTGCCCAATATGCTATCCCCCCGCCTGGCACACTTCTTTCCCACTTTGGAGAGACTCTGGAGCCCTTCTGGCTCCTGGATATGGGACCCCAAACCGGCCTCCAAAATGTCAGAAGAATCATTCGGTCAAAATGGCAGAGGGATTATCTCCATGACAATGAACTTTGACAAGACCATGTGTAACAATATTTTGCCAAGATACTCTCACCCTGTTGATATCAATGAAAGGCAATATTACCATAATCAAATACCCTTTTTTGTCCTCATAAATAGTCTTTGCTGCTGTAACAGGTCCACATGAATGTCTCATCACTCCTGCAAAATCATTCGACCAAGATGGTGTATGATCCTGAATTTGAATTTCAAGGTCTTGGTTTCTTTCAAAAGGTGAAGACGTGGGAAAATAGTATTCATCCTTGTTGTCCAAAGAATACATAGCTTATCGATGAGGAGTGGACATGTATAGTGTTTGGAATTTGCGTTGGACTTCATGTGTCTACTTGTGAGTTGGGCTTATGGCTTGGACCTATGGGTCCTTATACTTTTGGTTAAAAAAGGAAAACCCAAGAGGTAGGTTAGGTAAAAAACAAATTTCAAATGCATATAGAACTTGAAATATGAATATACTTAGGTATAGGTCATAGGTATGGATTAAGGCCTTAGGTCACTTTGCACACACCACTCTTGTTTTGATAATTTTTTATGAAAACTTAATAAAAACTAGGAACACATCCAAATCAAAAATCTCGGACAGGATTGATCATGTTTTGATTTTGCAGGTCAATATGGCAGATCCAAAAGACCTTCTGGGCAATGATGAGGTATATCAAGGTTCGATGGAAGATTCAGAGCTCATGAAAAATTCCCAAAAGACCAAAACTTTGACAAAATTTAATGTAAATATGCTCGAAACACTTTCAAATATTGACGACAAATTTGAGTGCTAACAAAAGGCATAAAGAAATAAATGAAGAAAGATGTGAAGAACCACATGAAGAAAGATGGGAGGAAAAAATACATGAAAAAGGGTGAAGGTTCAAAAACACTAGATGAATAAGATATTCTCCTCTTGACCTGTGAGGTGAACAACACGAGCTCCCAATCCTTCCTAAAGGTACTTTGAACGGATTTTCTGGAGATGTAATAATTGATGCTAAAAGACATGTTGATTTGTTCCTGGATGTTTGTGACTTTCATCTTATGGAATATGACGATGTAATGGTCAGGTTTTTTCTCCAAACCTTATCTGGCCAAGCCTATGAATGGTATACAACATTTCCCACTAGATCAATTGGCTCATTCGATGATCTCAAAGTCCAAGAAGACCAGCGCAAATGCCAAGCACTATACATGTCCAATCCTCATCGATAAGCTATGTATTCTTTGGACAACGAGGATGAATATTGTTTGCCCACATATTCACCTTTTGAAAGAAACCAAGACCTTGAAATTCAAATTCAGGATCATACACCATCTTGGTTGAATGATTTTTCGGGAGTGATGAGACATTCATGTGGACCTGTTACAACAACAAAGACTATTTATGAGTATGACAAAGGGTATTTGATTATGGTAAGCTTGCCTTTCACTGATATCAACAACTATCAATGAGGAGTGGACAGGTATAGTGCTTGGCATTTGCGCTGGACTTCGTGTGTCAACTTGTGAGTTGGGATTATGGCTTGGACCTATGGGTCCTTATACTTTTGGTTAAAAAAGGAAAACCCGAGAGGTAGGTTAGGTAAAAAACAAATTGAAAATGCATATAGAACTTGAAATATGAATAGACTTAGGTATAGGGCATAGGTATGGATTAAGGCCTTAGGTCACTTTGCACACACCACTCTTGTTTTGATAATTTTTTACGAAAACTTAATAAAAATTGGGAACACATCCAAATCAAAAATCTCGGGTAGGATTGATCATGTTTTGATTTTGCAGGTCAATATGGAAGATCCAAAAGACCTTCTGGGCAATGATGAGGTATATTAAGGTTCGATGGAAGATTCAGAGCTCATGACAAATGGCCAAAAGACCAAAACTTTGACAAAATTTAATGTAAATATTCTCAAAACACTTTCAAATATTGAAGACAAATTTGAGTGCTAACAAAAGGCATAAAGAAATAAATGAAGAAAGATGTGAAGAACCACATGAAGAAAGATGGGAGGAAAAAATACATGAAAAAGGGTGAAGGTTCAGAAACACTAGATGAATAAGATATTCTCCTCTTAACCTGCGAGGTGAACAACACAAGCTCCCAATCCTTCCTAAAGGTACTTTGAAAGAATTTTCTGGAGATGTAATAATTGATGCTAAAATACATGTTGATCTGTTCCTAGATGTTTGTGACTTTCATCTTGTGGAATATGACGATGTAATGGTAAGGTTGTTTCTCCAAACCTTATCAGGCCAAGCTTATGAATGGTATACAACATTTCCCACTAGATCAATTGGCTCATTCGATGATCTCAAAAGCATTTTCCTAACTATGTTCACCCCCCCAGTTGCGTATCATACACTTCTCACTAATTTCACTCATATTTTTTTAAATAAGAATGAGAGAATACGAGATTTGAATCTCAGATTCAATAAAACTCTGAGAAAAAATCCTAAATATAAAAGGCCAAATGATTCAGTGATACTTGGTTGTTATAAAAATTCCATTTCACCTAATGTAAAGTTCACTTTTATAACATCCCAAATGGATACTCTAGAGGAATAAATGATTAAATCTACATAAATGGAAGAAATCATGATTGAAACGGGCGTTGACCCTGATATTATCCTTAGAAAAGTAAAAAGGCAGATGGATAATCTAAATATCAATGATCAAGGAGCTTCTAGTGAAAAAAGGAACAAAGAGAAAAGGATGCGACCAAGTCAAAACCATATCACTGGTGGAGGATTTTTCAAGGGAACTATACCGAATGTGAAAATAGACCCTCTAGCAGCCCAGGAGACTAAGAAAAGGATCAAAATTGCACAGATTAATAGAAAAATTAGAAATATGCAAAATGAAATAACCATATTGAGAAGGAACAATAATTACAAACCAAATCTAAGGATGTCGGTCCCAGAACAAATAAGGAACCCTCCTCAACAGAAGAGAGTGAGGTTTGAGAATGATGATAATCAACAAAGATAGAGGGTCCCCAGATAGCTAATTCCAAATGCAACAGTTCTTGATTAACCATATAACGAACATATAGTTGAATAATAAAATGATTATGTACAAGAGGAAATTTTTTAACCTGTATTGACAAACGGATGCAACATGTCCATGCATATATTTGAAGAAGGCGAAGATGATCCTGACTCACAAGAAAAAATTTACCAAACATGGGCATTTCTAAATAAGTCCAAAAGTAAAGATAATTCTGAAAAAGACAAAGAAAAAAATAAAGAAAAGGACAATGAGAAAGAGAGCAATAAAAATGTGATAAGCAACACTGGAGCTAAGAAGCAACATCAAATATCAAGCCCCCCGTCGATGAAATATAATGTGGTTGAAGATCTGAGTAAGTTGAGGATTAATATTCCTTTCAGAGAAGTGGTGAAGATTCCCCAACAAAGGGAAAATATTTTGAAGTTGTTAGATGATCCATCTGGAAGAATTGAAGCAGTTGCAGTAAGCCCAAAACAAACTCAAAGTAAATCAACAATCAAGTTGAGAGGAAAAGTCCCACTCTTCTATATTTCGATAGAAAACCATGATGTTGCACTCGATAATTGTTTAGTTGATACTGGCGCGCCAAACAATATCATGCCCTTGGAAGTAATGAAGGTGTTGGGTATGATTTGCACTAGATACTATGAGATAGGTGAAATAATTTTCGCCATATATTCCAGACAGGTGTCAGCGTATGAAGAAATTAAATATTTTTATTCCTAGATCATTGTTGCTCCTCATATTATTAATTTTTTTAATATTGTGGTGGTCGATCTTCCTCCTGCATATGGAATTGTCCTCGAAATCAATTGGTCATCCATGATCAGAGGCTATATAATGAATGATGGAAGTTTCATGATGTTTTGAGATAAGGACAGATAAATTATCAAGGTTCCTCGTGAACCTAGGAGATCATTTTCTTTCAAAAAGAAAGGCAATGAGATTATGGAAGATTATATAGATGTTGGTATTGGAAATTAAGCCATCTTGGATATGGAGAAAATCGAGGATATTGAAATTGATGACAATAATTATGCGGGCTACTGGAGGATTTCATTTGATGGAGCTTGTTCAAGCTCTAGAAGAAGAGTTGGAATTGTTCTTAAAATCCCCGAAAATATTGTGTAACAACATGCTATCAGACTTGAGTTTTCTTACACGAATAATGAAGCAGAATACGGGGCCTTGATTCAAGGAATGATCCTTGCACAAGAAATGAATATCAAACATTTGGTCGTGACTGGTGACTCTAAGTTAGTAATAAATCAAGTCACTTAGAAATATAAGATAAAGAAGGAAAGGCTTAAATTATATTTCAAAATAGTAAATGAATTAGCATTGGAGGCTTCATTGTCAAACCTAGATGATGTCCAAAGTGAAACATCTTTTCAGGTGAAAATAATATTTCTACTTTTTGTACCTGATAATTAGGAGTATCTTCAAGTATTTGAGAATGATGAAGACCCAGAAAATTTTCTAGTGTATAAAAATGAATATGAAGATAATGAAATTATTGTTGTGCCAAAGAATTGTGTTCAATCTGAATCTATTTTCACAAGAGATGATCATGCCAAAAATCTCTTGGAAGAAGTATCGGTATGAAAATTTCAAGAAAATAAAAAGGCCAATATCGAGACTGACAGTTCCCCAAAGTATATAAACTTGGGAGTTGATTATACAATCAATGAAGTTGACCAATATGTCACACTCTTTAAAGAATATCTTGATGTGTTTGCATGGAGTTATGATGATTTAAAGGCATATGATAAAATGCTATTTCAGCACATTATCCCAATAAGAGAAGGAGAAAACCCTGTCAAGAAGAAGATAAGGATGATGAACCCCATGTTGAAACCATTGGTGAAGATTGAGTTGGAAAAGTTGAAGAAATTCATAATAATATATCCCATCAAGCATTCTAACTAGATTTCAAATACGGTGGTTGTGAGAAACAAAACCAGGGATATTTAGATGTGTGTGGACTTCAAGTATATTAATAAATCAAGTGTAAAGGACAATTATCCTCTTCCTAACATGGAATTCCTTCTCCAACAAGTCACTGGATCTGCTTGTATGTCCATGTTAGATGGGTTTTTCGTATATAATCAAGTTTTGGTTGCAGAGGAAGACAGACCAAATACAACTTTCATAACACCTTGGGAGACATATGAATATGCTTAGATGCCCTTTGTTCTAAAGAATGTTGGGGCTACGTTCTAGAGGGCTATGGATCATGCATTTGGGGGTTTGATAGGAAAATTCATGGTGGATTACCAATATGATTTGAAAGTCCATTCAAAAACAAGAAATGAGCATATTCATCACTTGAGGAAGGTCTTTGAAAGATGTAGATTGTATGGATTTTATTTGAATCCAAAGAAATGCTTGTTTGTTGTGACTGAAGGAAAATTATTGGGGAACATTGTGTACAAATAAGGAATCTATATTGATCCATAGAGGGTTAAAGATATAAATTAACTCAACCCTCCATCATCCAAGAAAGGAGTCCAATCATTTTTTAGAAAGATTAACTTTGTACGAAGATTTGTCCTTGATTGTGCAAGTATTGTAAAACTGATTAACTCATTATTGAAAAGGGATCAAAGGTTTGAATGTAATTCAAATACACATGAAGCCTTTAGTAACATAAAAAAGGAAACCACCACAACCCCAGTCCTCATTAGTCTAGACTTCCAAAGTGACTTCATCATTTATTCATTTGCAATATAAACTGTTGTGGCATATGTTCTCACTCAAATCAATGCCAAGGGTGAAGAACTACTAATTAGTTTCTTGAGAAAGACCATTCATGATTATGAATTAAGATATTTGGAATTGGAGAAACAAGCCATGTCTCTTGTAAAGGAAGTAGCACACTTTCAGACTTACATATTAAATTCTCATGTCATTGCATATGTTCCATCCTCTCTTGTTAAGATGCTTTTAAATCAACAATTGAGAGAAGGGAAATGGGAAAATTGGCTGACGAACATTCAAGAGTATGACATTGAAATTAATCCTTTAAAATTAGTCAAAGGGAAAGGGTTGTGCAATTTAATTTTGAACGGTCATTCTTTGAACGAAGTAGTTTCAGTTTCAATTGGAAAACCTATATCTGGTTTTGAATGGTATAAATGTATTGTGTTTTATTTAAATTCTGGACAATTCCTTATCACCATGACTCCAAAGGAAAGAAGATAATTAAAGATGAAATAAAATCAGTATGTATTGGTTGCTGATGTCTTATTTATAAGAAATTATGATGACATGTTGTTGAGGTGTGTTGATGAAAAGAAAGCTCAAGAATTAGTGCAAGAATTTCATGGAGGTATATGTGGGGGACATTTTGCACCCACTACTACAATGCATAAAATAATAAGAGATGGTTTTTATTGGCCATAATTTTTCAAGGATTCATATTCTATGATAAGAAAATGTATATATTGTCAACAATTTTTAGGGAAGATGAAAAGATCTGCAATGTCATTACAACCCATATCTGTAGAACAAACATTCTCTCAACGGGGATTGGACGTCATTGAACCAATAAATCCAAAGTCAATTAAATGGAGTATATACATTCTCACTACTATATATTATTTCACGAAGTGGAAAGAAGTAGAATTAAAAAGGGATGAATACGAAGAATTGATTAAGTTTCTCAAAGATAATATATTGTCAAGATTTTGTGTTCCATAAAAGTTCATTACTGACAATGGTTCAATTTTCATCGAGTCAAAATTTACAGAATTTTGTGGAGAATACGACATCGTCATGGGACAATCCTAAAAATATTATCCACAAGGGAATAGTATTGTTGAATCTACCAATAAGACACTCATTCATATTTTAAAGAAAACTATCAATCAGAATCAGAAGAATTCGAATATGAAATTGATGGACTCTCTGTGGGCGAGCATAATGAATTTGAAAGACAACACTAGGATGTCTCTATATATGTTGGTTTATGGGAAGGAAGAAAAAATTCCAATCAGCCTCGAACTAAATTCCTTGACTTATGCAGTTAACACAAAATACGTTGA
This sequence comes from Picea engelmannii, assembly GCA_009831015.1. Lineage (NCBI taxonomy): Eukaryota > Viridiplantae > Streptophyta > Pinopsida > Pinales > Pinaceae > Picea > Picea engelmannii. The sequence continues at coordinate 1,272,841 of ML777099.1, forward strand.
AGATATTACTCTTATGCATAGAAAATCTCATAGGCAACAGAGTGTCAAAAACTATTTTAATCAGAATGCAACAATAAAAAAATTCCAAAAGGGTGAACTGGTGTTACTCTGGAACAAAGATAAGGAAAATTCTTCAATGCATGCAAAATTTGAAGCACTTTGGATCGGCCCATACATCATTGGAAAAATCATGGTTTCAATTCATATATGCTCAAAGATATGAAGGGGAAATTGTTAATGTTTCTTGCTAATGGGAAAGACCTAAAAATATTTTTCTCTTGAAATTATCTCGTCTCCTTGTACATAGATTTCATTTATTTTGTACATCCTTACTGTTTCGATTCCATATCCAAAATGATAAAACATCTGGTCATGAAGATTCTGGATTCTTGACAACCCGCAGGGGGTTATCATCGCACAGTTGGAGCCAGTTTTTTAACCCCTTTCATGATTTTCTATTAACCCTCCGTTATTATATTTTCCCACCTCTTTTAACACCCTTTCTTCGCCCCTTCTATTTTTTCCCTTTTCCCATTTTCTTTTATCCCCCCTTTTTCCCTTTCTTGGTTACTATACTTAACCATTTTCACATTTGTGAACCTTCAGACCCGTGGACTTTCATAGTTGTATTCTCCTCCATTCACCTAAGCATAAGTCCACTCATCCCTTAGAATTATTTATGTCTTATAATTTCATAATTTTTGACTTGCGGACCTACATGATACACTTTCACTCTCCATTGTTCGCCCGACACTTTTTGTTACTTAGCCATTCCATACTTTCAGACTTGTGGACCTTCGGACTTGCATAGCTCCCTTTTCATACTAGTCGCCAACTCTGATGCCCCGCTATTACCCATCCCTTTAGATTGTTCGATGCCACATTTATTGTTGTCCCTACAGACCCAACTACCAAATTTATTATTTGAGGTGGTCATTCATTAATAATGTTGTTACCAAGGCTACTAATAGTTATTTTGAGTTAATGTTTCCGTACACAAAATCTAACTCAAGCCATTTCACTGTGAAAAAATAATAGCTCAAGAAAAGATAGAAAGATTCATTGGGACAACCATGAGAAAGAAATCGTTCTGTGGGGACACCCTAAACCTCTTTTCTAGAGAAGATCAAAATTATCATTGGTTGTGCTCTTACTAGTATTACGATAAAATGTTGTATAGAGCAAACACCAAAGTATGGATGTCAGGAATAGTTATTTCCGGGTGTGTTCCAGAAGTCGCTGAGTGTAAGGACGTCATCACCTAGTGTGTCGATAATCTCATTTAGAACAAAAGAGTTATTTCATTACAGAATAGTTCTCCTATCTCGTTAGCACCTTCAATATTTAGGGAAATGTTGAAGTTACCAAAGTCGAACTTGGTATACAAAGGATAGGAAGCGAGAAAATTCATGAAAATAAACAATAATGGATTGGAGCTTCTCTAGGAATATTTGCATGAACCTGCCACAATGCCTGAAGAAATATCAAGAATTCAAGTGAACTCTTTAAAGGATCCATATAAGGAAATTTCCTGGTTATTTACTCAAATTGCTAGCCAAGATTCTTCAGAAATAATTCCTCGACTGACATTGTACATATTACATTTCGTTGTGCATGAAAATGATATGTTCGACTTGGCGAAGATAATATCAAATGAAATCACTGCATAGCTTAGTAATTTCAAGTCTGATAAAATATTTTACATTATAAATTCTAACCTTGTACAATATCTACTACAAACTGATATTCAGAAAAGAAYAGAAAAGATACAATGGAAAATACAAACATTACACARAGATTTTTCACCTGGAAACCCAAACCGGGAAAACCAGCATATATTATATTCATACATTGTGTTACATTGTTTACAATACAATATACATATAGGAGCCAGCGACATCCAAAACGCTAACCCAATGACCTGGATTAGTCCAAAACCCTAATTCCTTAACCAGAAATAGAAAACCATCGACAAAAAACCATGTGCCGAAAAACCACCTAATATCATGTGGTCCCGGAAATATGTTGTCTCGAAAAGAAAAAAAAATCGGGGGCGCTGCCCCCCTGCACGCCCGGCGCAAACGCTCAAACACTACTACTCGTGCAAAGAATATAACACATGCCCAACATACACGTCTTCTTATTTGATATTTTCCATTACATATTGTCATACTTTTGAGGGATTAAACATTGCCCGAAGAATTAAAATAAAATTCGACCATGTAACTATGTGGTACCAATATTTATGGAAGCAAAGGGTCGCCCGTCATTTTCATGAGGTGTATTCAGATTTCGTATCTAAATTCAAGACATCATTGTTTGGGGAAGACACGTCCCGGTTGTCGTTGGAAGCTGCATCTTTTCTGAAGGGAAGAGGAGTTCTGGAAAAAATGGAAAATTATAATATTATCGTGGTTTTCTGCTCTGTTCAAAAACCCATTTTCCTTCCTTATTATATATCTGATAAATTATTTTTCATTGAAATATCCCGACAATATCAATCCTGGTTTCATATATTGTCTGAGAAAAAGAAAAATCAGTTCACACCTCTTCCATGGAAATTTGGCGAGATTCTTCTCCGAGTAATCTCCAAAATTGATGAATATGATGCTTATTTCGAGAAATCCGACCTAAAATTTGCAAAATAAATCAAGGGTTTCGACCCGAACCACCTTTTTACGATCAATTTCTTTTAGTTGGGCTTGGCCCTGCTTTTTTTAAATCAACCATTATTAAAGAATAAGAAAATGGCAGTTACCATCTGAGTGACCAAGAAGCCAACATAAATTCAGAAGACATAGAAACTGTCATAGGCACAACAAAGCATAATAAAGAAAGAGGTAGACCCTCAAATGGAAAATTTTCTCAATCATCGATTGTCTCTAGGAGGAGTTCCTTGCCAAAGGAAAATCCACAACCAAGAACATCCCATGCAAGAAAAATCCAGGGAACTAAATCTGGGGATGATGAAGATAGGAACCCTCGTAAATGGAACCTAGAAAATCCCCATAAACTAAAGGTCAAAATAAAAATAATGAATTCACGGCAGGAAGGGGATGATACACATGCTCAGGAAGATGATTATTATTGTATAACATGGACCTAGATGTGGATATTGAAAACATATATTTTCCAGATGTTGATGTATTAGCTCGAGAGAATGTACAACCTGTCTTGGCAGTCATGATCCACGGTGAACTTTTTTCTAATGAGGAGACAATTGCTGTACAAAATGCATATTTTGATAAGGAGTCTAAAAAAATAGTTTCTGAAAGAACCACAAAAATTAAGAGTGGTAAGATATGGACCACCATTGACACACGAGATGTGTTACCTTCAAACTTATCATCCATTCACGGATTTATAGGAGACACCCTCGATGTTTCAGTCGCACACATGGAAGAAGAGAATGGCCAGTTAAAAGAAAGAATCAAAGAAAACCCATAATAAATTTCGAGAGTCAAAAGAATTTTCAATTTAATCATGGCCACCTGACATTTTGTTGAACATAATATTAAAAAGGATGTCATTGATTCTAGAACTATGGGATATGGCAAAGAGTTTTGCCTCTCTTGGTTTAAGAATTCAAAACACCAAGGAGTATTTAAATTCATACTTTAAAAATTATGAAAGGTTCTATATTGATGGAGTTGTGATGTTCACAATTGGAGTTGCAGAAATGATAGAGCAGACGAGAAAACATCAAAATCTACCTTCTCTGAGCTGCATCAAACAATTGAAATATTGTTGGATAGAACAAATTAATGTATTAAAAGGTCTAATAACCCAATTGAATGACTTATCAAGGAGGAAAACTGAAGCATACTTAAAAATCCTTGATTTGGACATTGTTGGAACTGCCATTGAAGTCCCCGACCCTAAGTATCTTTCAAACTCCATGCTCATGACTCGAAAGGATTTTGAAGAGAAGATTGAAGGACCAAAAAGGACATCGGCTGAAAAAATCGACAATATGATGGAATTCACACATGATGGCATTGATAGTTGGCTTGTCAAATATACAAATAAGAATGAAGACATTGAAAATATATTACAAAATTTGTCCTTTGATCTTAGGGAAATTGAAAAGGAGCTATTTAATACTAAGATAAATAAATAAGTAATCGTTGCTCCATTAAGGGATTTCATTCAAGAATGGTTAAATACTTCAATCGCCAAGATTTCTGAGATTCCATCATAGGAAGTTATGATTAGTAATCCAACTGCATCCAACAAGAATATAAAGGAAGCAACAACAAGTAGATAAACAAGAGATACCATCATAGTAAGTCCATACTGATCACATTCTTTTTTCCTTATCAATATTCATCCAGTTATTCTTCTTCTCTAAATAAAAAAAGTTTAACCGAATTCTGATAACTTTATTTTTTTCTTCTTTCCAGATTCTACTGCTCGTCATTCACCCACCTTCTTCTCTCTTTGTTCTACCTTCTTGTATATGTTTTATTTATGGTCTGCAGGAGCCCCAATCCTAGTCCTTTGGACAAAAACCTTTAAATTTCAAAGCATTGCAACAAAGTTTATTATTTTTGAGAAATCCAAAGAGAACTCAGTCAAGATCAATTTTGACTGTTTTATAACTCTGAGCATGGAGTATAACGTATTTGAAATTGATTCATCATAATTTTGTTTTGAGCTATGCAAGTATTTACTCTATGAAAGTTCTCTTATGTGTTTGGACCATCTTCTTTTATTTTTATGTGTGATCATAAATATTTGTTTTCACTATGATGGATGTGAGGAAATTGTGTTTATTTTCTGCAAATGTGTGATTTGTGAGATTCCTGGTCCTTTCTCAAGAATTCTTTAAAAATAAATCTTTTATCTCTTAGCATTTTTATCTTTTTTTGAGAATAATGATTGGACTATCTTAAGGTCCTATATTATTTTTGAATCTAAGGTTATTAATGAATACCAAAATCTAAAGAGGATTAACACCTCTATAAAAACACATGAGGATTCATATCCTCGTGAGGTTTTCATTTCGATCCTTGCGGATTCAAGCGTCCAGAGGGATGAGCCTCACAATGTGGGGAAATATAAGTAGGAACCGACTCACCAGAGTAGCTACGAGCCTCCTGAGATTGAATTGCTTCCCATGAACCGACATGAATATAGAAAGGGGATGAAAAAACCTTTGAGATAGGGGAAATAGGAATGGAACCAAATACCACAGGGGGAACCACAAAATATTATAGAGAATGGGACAAGACCGAACCACTGGGAAAACAATTATTACTGGTATCCGCATCTAGAGGAACCCTTGAGGAGAGGAAACCTAGAGACTTGATACAAACATGATTTGAACCAATTTTCTCTCCTTCTTCCACGTCCACCACCTTCTCCTCCTTGTTTTTCACTATTGATTTCCTTCTCTTCCAAAATTTTTTAAAGGGAGGGAAATGGGACGAAGGATGCCTCTATTTAGCCTGCAAGATCCCAACCTCATGGAACCCAAAACATCAAAAAGGTACACACCAATACTCTATATTTTTTCTCTAGGAGAATCCACCCAACATGAGTTCAATCTCATTTAGCAGGCCCTTTCTCATATCAAATTCAATCTAGACTAAATCCCATCTCCTATCATTATTTGTCTCCCATCCTCGCTCACATCTTATGAATTTCCCTATATTGTTCTTGATCTAAATGAGTACCTCTTCTTGCCAAAAAAACTAGAGGGATATTCGACAGTATTTCCCATACCTTCGACGGAGAAAGGGCATCACAGGTTAGATCAAATGATATTGCTCGTTCCTTTAAAACAAGTCCTGAAGGGCCCCATCCAAAAACCCGAATAAAAACCTCCATCAAATACGCTTTGTTATGAAAAATTAAATTGGAAAAATGGATGATATCCCAAAAGCCTCATCCAATTTTTGTCCATCCACATTTTCAGAGCCAAAGGGCAAATAGTTTTCCCACAGAACCTCCCCACTTCCATCCTTCCCAAAAAATCCAGGATAGCCTTGATCTCTACATCATCTCCCACTACAATGTTTTTTCACTCCTTCCTCACCTTCCAACACCTCTACTTTTTGGTTCTTTGAATAGAGGGAAAACCTTTCCCCTTCTCTAGTTCAGGCAACGAGGCATCAATTGACTTTGGCTCCATTGACTTCAAGAAAACAATATGAAAATGTGATGAATGAGTTCTGGTAGGGGAACCCCCCATATCCAGCGGTTTCCTCGTATTGTGTGAACCATTTTTCAAAGTATCCCTCGAAATTCTCCCACCTCCCCAAATTGATTGTTTACCCGGCCTTGGAATAGCTTCTTGAGGATCAATATCCATTGGCACATCTGATGATCCCATCCCTGACATGTCAACTTCCCTCTTGAGATTTTGTTGATCTAGATTTATTAAAACTCATAAATATGACAGAAACACGACGATACAATAATACTCAATTTCTATTAATGAATGAAATATGCAGGAACTGTAAAAATGCAGAGTGAAATAACTCACTAGAATGGTGGTAGCTTATCTCTGAGAAGATATGTGATGGATATGTGCATTCACAAGGGGGTCATTACAATGTGGTCAAAAGGCCTTTTATCATAAATTAATCTATAGAGCTTTAAAATGTCATATTAATATTTATAATTTAAATAATATAATATTTTATCTTATATAAATTTATATTAATATTACTTTATATATATATATATATATATATATATATATATATATATATATATATATATATATATATAAACATATATATATAGATAAACATATATTTAGTATATATTATAGAATTTTTTTTTTATTAATTTATTAAATATACACTTATTATTATATATAAACACATTAATATTATTAATTATAATATTATTATGATTAATTATAGTTATATTCACCATATGATGTTGTTTTTGAGTGATATACAAATGTAATTTACATTAATCAAATATTCATTAATATGAATATGATATAATGATCATGTACTTGTAATGTGAAGAGTGTTACTTGGTATAGCTTCATTTTGTAGCAAGACGTCCTATATATATGTGAAGTGTGGAATAGGATTTGATGTTATATAGAGGGTGGGAGGGAGGGGCTTTATTAGATAAATTATAATAGGTGGGAGGGGGGGCTTTATTAGATAAATTATATTATAATTTATCTAATAAATCCCCCCCCCCCTCCCACCCTGTTAATATAGAGGGTGGGAGAGGGGGCTTTATTAGATAAATTATATTATAATTTATCTAATAAAGCCCGCCCCCTCCCACCCTCTATATTATAATTTATCTAATAAAGCCCCACCCTCCCACCCTCTATATAGAGGGTGGGGCTTTATTAGATAAATTATAATATAATTT
>ML777100.1:0-10045 GCA_009831015.1 Picea engelmannii
TCAGACCTTTGCTTGAAGAGACAGTAATCAATATGAATATAGCGGAACTTCCTAGATCATGCGAAACATTTTGCGTGGTAGACCTTGGGTGTTCTTCTTCTCACAACTCAATATTTGCAATAGAAACCATTTTGGAGGCTGCCGAGAAAAAGTATACGATCATGGAATCACTTCCTCCTCCAGAATTCCAAGTATACTTTAACGATCTACCTTCTAATGATTTCAACACGCTCTTCGGCAGGCTATCTCCTCAGTTTACTCGTGGGAATATTTCTAATGGGAGTATTTCTAATAATACAACAGTGACAATTAGGGGAACAGTTGAAGGTGTAGATCAAGGTTTAACACGTTATTTCTATGAAGGAGTTCCCGGATCGTTCTACAGACGCCTTTTTCCAAGAGATAGTTTGCACTTTGTCCACTCTTCCTGTTCCTTACATTGGTTGTCCAAGGTACAATATATGTGCCTACCGTATACAATGATTTTTTCTATACATAAAATATTCTATTTTTTCTCTGTTATTCTTCTATGCTTTGAACTTTGAAGTGATATGTTTGAGTCACGGGCTTGGAATCAGATTCCAGAAGCAATTAGAGACAAGACATCCAAATCATATAACAAATGGGAGACCTTCATTGCGAGGAAAGGATCTTATGCGGTTGCAGAGGCTTATCTCGAGCAATTCAAATACGACCTCAATGCATTTCTGAGCGCTAGAGCGCATGAAATGACTGAAGGTGGAGTAATGTTTTTGATTCTTCCATGTCGAATTTCGTCTGATCCGAGGGAACAAGGGAGCATGCTCAGTTTCTGTGGGCAGTTATTGGGAGCTGCTTTCAGAGATCTCATAACTGAGGTATAAGGCATAATTCTTCAATTATTTCTAAATTTGATGCAAAGAAAAGTAATATTGAAGGTAAAGCTGATTTAAACATGGTTTGCTGCTAATAACAGGATCTTAACTAAAAATCAAAAAGGAAAAACTCATATTTTAAATGCATATGTGATTCTAGTTATGTGATTTTGTCTCCTGAAAGATACACCGAATGGCATTTGACTTTGAATTGTACTGTGATAAACTTGGAAAAATTGACATCTTACCCATTTTATTTGAATCTTGCCATTGCGATTTGATGTGAGCATGAATTAAAACGCTACTATCTCAGCTCTTAGAACGAAATTATGTATTGCTCTCACAAATCTGAATTGATACTTGGCAGGGCTTGCTGGATGAGGACAAATTGCACTCATTCAATTTGCCTTTCTTTTCTCCAACTACCGAAGAATTCAAGATGATAGTAAAAACCGCAGGATCGTTCACTTTACAGAGATGTGAAGTCTTGAGAGGAGAAGCTGCTGGGATGGTCGATGCCAAGAGGGAAGACTGCGGTTTATTAGGAACACAGATCTCAATGCAGTACAGAAATGGACTGGAGACTATGACTGAGGCCCATATCGGAGCAGAGATGACAGACAAATTGTTTCAGAGACTCGAGAAAAGAGGAGCCGAGAAGAGTCACGAATGGATTACACAAATGGAAAGCTTAACACAGTTACTTGCGGTGCTTGTTCGAAATAAAAAAATCTCACAGTAAATGCATCTTTTCAGCATTCAGAATGTAGTGATCACGAGTCGGGCGCAAACTCCATCCATTGATAATGAAATTTCATACTTGTATTTACCCTTGTAACATTTTTTTCCAAATACTAGTGATAGTTTCATCATTGCCATTTTGATCACAATCAAAACAGGTATTATAGTTTTTTAGGTAACATTTTTTCCCATCTCTACTGCTGTGAGCATAAATATATCTTAATTTAAAAAAATAATATAAATCTATTTTATTTTAAAAGGTATACATGTTATGTTAATTTAAGCAGGAGTTATATAGTGGCAATGTCCATGCGTTTCATATCATATTATGCATATACTGTAAAAAGAGCGGAGATGATTAATAAAGGTAAAGAGACCTATGTTGCAAATTATCTTTCATTGCACTTTTTAAGTTTGAAGGCAAGTTATAGTCATATTTTAAGATGATTCATTAATCCGTTTTAACAATACCATTTAGACCAATACGTCAAACAGATAACTCCATGAAAGGTGAATACGTCAAAGAGATAACTCCATGAAAGGTGAGGATTACATTTGTTACTTTAATATTAAATGTAATGGAGAATCCTAAATTCACAAATGGTTTTTTCATCTTTTATCTTTTCTTAGGTAAATGAGTTAGATGCCATGAGCACATTCTATACTGCAAGCTTGTATGTAATTTGGCAATAAATAAGCAATCATTATTGAAATTACCTTAAACGATGCTATATATATATACAACACAATCATCCGAAATGTTCCTTCTCAATTCTCTTGAAGATGCTATATATAAATAACACAATCATCATATATATATAACAATCATCCCAAATGTTCCTTTTCAATTCTCTTGAGGATTATATATATAACACAATAATCTGAAATGTTCCTTAAATTCTCTTGAGCTCAATCAAGTGAGAAAGTCTCAAAATTAAATACTTAAACAAAAGTAAGTACTAAAATCATATGAATAAATTTCAAATGGTAATTAAAATTATATTAATATCTATAAATGACAAAAATAGATCAATGATACTAAAATACACAAGAGGTTTCAGCGAAAAGGATAAATCCTCCAAGAAAATGAAAAATACAAAGTACAAAAAGGGTTCTAAAGATGCTACAACTATGAAAGTAGTACGGAGGGCAGTTAAAAAAGGACTAAAGATGAAAAATGTTGCTATGATCAAATATGTAAGAAAGGAAGGAGCTAATCCTACTCCTACTCAATGGTAAGAATTGTAAAATTACCATTGAGTTCTTCCTCGATTCTCATAGAATTTCTTGGATTGATGGGGACATGGAAAGTAATCCTATACGCCATCAAAGTGTTTTCAACAAGAACTAAAAAGGAAGCACTCTTAATATCCAAGGTTAAGAAATGCTTCACAATAATGATTATTAAATAGTAAACTAGAATGGGGCCACTATTGAGCAATTTCCACCCATCTTTGTATCTCAGATCTCAAAACACAAATTGATGTTGAGTAATCTAGGTGAAAGGACAATTTTTTCTAGGTGTATGGTTGTTACAATAAAATAACAATAGTTGCAAGTTGTTTCATGCTACTAGTGCTCATGATATGGTGGAAGAAAGAGGTGATTTGTGTAGTTGTTGTGGGAGAGATACAAAGTAGTAATGCTTGATGTAACTACCTCACCAAGGAGAAAACCTAGACACCTCTAGTTTTGGAAACTTAAAAATATAGATAAAGATCGGCCAAAGTTCATGAAAAGGAAATAATATCTCACTAAACTGAGAATAAATTAGGTATTTGAAGATAAATTTCTCTCCTTTGCACCTCATGTAAAGAGGAAATCTTGCAAATGCATTCCTCATGATGAATGTGGTTAGTCTCTACTCTTAACGTGAGGGAACATACTCAAGATTGATCAAGAGTCAATCGATTTCATGTGACCAATGATATTTGACACAATTAGTGTCAATTTTCACATACACTCTTATGTGCCTACTTTTCATATCTAAAAATTGCTTCCTAGTGAGCTAAGAGTAAACCCTGGTTATTATCATTGAACAATTATACACTGAAAATTATTGACTAATAATATATTCAGTGGAAAAAACAGGATTAGAGATGAATCATTGACAGATATTAGATACAAAATTTATGTTATGTAATTTTATCAATTTAAAAAATTATGAGGGAAAAACTGTAATGTCCTTGGTCTGAAACCCTTTGGAATTGTACATATGGTCTAGTGAGTTTTGGTATCAACCGTAAATGTAAATGTACATTTAGGGTAATGATTTGTTGGCACTAAGTTTTCATGTTGCATGTACCTGAGTAGTGCACAGAGTATTGTATCAAAGATAGGGTGTGCACATTTCATAGTGTTGTGTGCCCCTAGGTAAGTGCTCAAATTTCACACTATTGCGCGAACTTGGGTAAATGCACAATAATGACTTGGTAGTGTTCACAAAGTTGAGTTATATATATGTATATATATGACTGTATATGTAGTGAGGCCGCAAATCCTATGTGATTATGAGGCTGGTGAGATGGGATACATATAGGCTAGTGCTCCTATCCATATAAATATAATCACAGTTATTAATATTATATTACATCGTTGTGCATAGACAGAATCAGACAAAAAGAGAAGGGGGGTCAACTCCACTTGAAAAGGGGAAATGAGGTGGGACGTAAGTCTTAGGGGAATATTATATAATATTTTCAAAAAAGTGTAAAGTGGCGGATAATTATTTTATCCTAAGTTCCCGAGGGTAGCGAACAAGTCACCAAGTGGCTTAAGATACTTTCGAGGGTGACACGTGTCAAGTTGAAGACATGCAATATATATTGTTGGCCTTAGTTTATTTTGGGCATTATGGTTATTTGGGGAATGGGTATTCATGTTTCAGGCTCTCATGAGAAGGAGTGGGTCATACTGTATGGAAAATATGATTATTATGTTATCTAGAGAGAGGAGATTGTAAGGAGATGTGGTTCTATAATAAGATTTTTACTGTCGAAGAGGTGGGTTGTGAGGCCCATGAGCAATCTCTCTAGTTGAGCGATTATATTTTGTGAAGGGGGTTGTCAGACCCAGGAGCATACTCTCCAGGTGAGAGTTATGCTCAGAATTGTTCCCTAGTGCACTGGGCATTAGTCGCAGGGCTTAGAGACTTCCTATCCGGCCTGTTATTGGTAGTCCTGGAAGGGAAATGGGGAAAATGAAGGAATGTTCAACAGAGAAGGGAAACACTTCCTTAGGTGTGATAAGTGGGTGGGGAATGAGGGACTATGGGCTGGCTGCAGGAGAGGGAACCTATGATCGATCAAATTCTATTGAGAATTAGACCTTAGTTTTTTTCTAGGAACCATTTTTTCTTTGGTGGAGTTAAGCCCCAACTTGGGGGTGACTTGTTGCTGAAATCTTATGAGAAACAGAGTCTATGGCTCGGAGGAACATATGAGTTCTATGCGTAGTTGGTGGCTTTTTTATGTGCTTGTCTCATTTACTCTGTGCTTGTTTATCTATGTTTGACATGGGTTAATTCTTGTATGTTGTCGCATATATGTATTTTTTTTATTATGTTTAATATTGCTTGCACTTATAACCGTGTTGCTGATAGTTATTATTTTATTTGTACATGGTTATGACAATTGTTGATAGTATTTCTTGTTAATTTAAACTTGTGGTTTTAGTTATGAGTCTTCAATAAGGGGTTGAATTGTCATGTGTGTAGATAACACTCGGTGTGCATCAGAGGATGGAATTAATTGTGCACATAGGGAAGCGATATGTATGTACAAGTAGGAAATATTTGGTAATGATGCCAAAATGGGTGCATCCATGGTTGTGTTGTGTGATCAATATGCTTGTGTGTGCATGTTTTTGAGTTATTTCCACTGTGTAAAGTTGTGTTAAAAGGAGTAAGTCAGTGTGGTGTGACTAAGTTTGAGGTTGAGCGCACTACTTCAAGTGATACTGTGCAGAATAGTGTTTAGTATAGAATCTTCACAATGAATTTTTGGAGTAGCATGTCCTAGTAGTATGTTGGGTATGTTACAATTTGGTTGATCCATAGCAATATGAAACGATGTTGTAAGTGTTGGTAAAAGGAAATGTTACAAGGTTGTAACGAGACTCAGTTGGGAGACTAGGTACATTACAACTTGATATATCAGTGTATAAATAAGGAGGATTTCTAGTAGCGAGACCCAACCTAGGTGGATGGGTACGTTTCATATTGGTATCAAAATGATTGGCTCAACACTATACTTGTATGGGCTAGAGGTCAAGAAGAAGCATCAGAGCTCTAGTTTCAACACTGATCCTACATGAGCCGAGTTATACTTAAGGAGAAATTCAAACTGGTAAGTGAAGGAATTTGGAATTTCAGTGTGGCCATGGTGCATATTAAGTGAGAATGCAAATATGTGCACGCTAAATTCATGATATCATAGAGGGCGATAATGAAACTATGCAGTAAACAATGGTTCATGGGTGTCTGCACTAATGGAGGGGTTATTGATACACAATATGCATGTCAAATATTGACATTGTGCATTGGCATATTTTGAATATCAATGCATGCATGGGCTTCAAAAGGAGGGATTATGATAAGATGGTGTAAAGTTTTTATGAAGTTGTTTCATGAATTGGTCTAACAAATCTTGATGTCTGCACATTTTGCATAATTATCAATGATTAGAGCATCATGGAATCACTACAGAATTTCAAAAGCATGTAAGATTTGTAGAGGAATTACAATCCTGATGATCAATTCAGGGATTTGAATGTTGGTTTGGGTGATGATGGTATAGAATCCAAGAGGAGTGCCTGAACTTGGTAGAGATCACAAAAATATTAAAAAAATATGTCCAATACTATAAGATTGATAATGAAAGGCTTAAGAGAGACAAGGAGAAGAAAGATGACTTCAAATTCAAATTAATGTACAACCTTGACATAATAGAAAAGAAAATGGATAAGGAGACAGATTTGAGTAGGTCAAGAAATCGCAGGTCCCATGATGATAAAATAATAGAAGTAAGAAGTGATGATAGGCATTGACCTCACTCTCAAAACCATTCTTTTAGGAAAGCGCGCAATAGGTCGATTCCATCTCCTATCAGAAAGCATACAAGAAGGATTGGGGTGGACGCGCTATAGGGAGAAATGAATAGGATCAAGCCACATACCCTTGACAGTGAGCACAAGAAGGATGAATATGCAACGACCTATTTGTTGGGTATGATGAAGTACTTCTAGCTACATAAGTACTTTGCATACTCATACAGGAAAATTGATATATATGAACTAAAAGGAAAATCATCAATGTGCTAGGATCAATTTGTGGAGGTGTAACACATTGATGAGAAAAAGATTACTTGGAGGGAGTTCAAGAGGTATTTCCAAAAGAAATACTTAACCAAGTGGTACTATGACAAGAAAATGAAGGAGTTCTTCAAACTCAAGATTGGTAGTAGGAAGATAGATGTGTATTAAAGAAAATTATGAGAGATATTGAAATATGTCCCATGCATAAAGGATAAACATGTGAATATTCATAGGTATCTGAGTGGGTTTCCTTCAATTATCAGTGACAATATACATTATGATGGCCCCAAAACATTGGAGGAAACTATAAGGTGCAATAAGTGTCTTTATGAGTAGTGAAGGGGAAGGTCTACTTTCCAAAAGGCTTGGGAAGACAAGATGAAGAGAAAGATGGAACAAAGGAAGAATGGGGATTCACCACCTTTTTTTAGAAATACTGCACAAGGACAAATAAATCTCCAAAATCCCAAAATGTCGGATATAGTGGGGAAAAAGGCATGGTATAAATCTGTTTAGTGTTGTATTTTTGGAGGAAATCATATGATTAGATATTTCCTTGAAAAAGGTCATAAATCAAGGACTGCACATAGTGTACAACAAGCTACAACAATTGAATACATGGGAAGAAATATGTCAAGGATTTATGCAGTGTTGGATAACAAGCAAGATGAGTTTCAGTCGCACATGACATAGGTGGAGGTAAGATTAATGACCAACCCATTGCTATTTTAATTGACTCAGGAGCTATTCATAATTATCTAGATCCTAATATGGTGGAAATATTCCATTTTTCGAGAATAAAACTTGGAAAACCTTATTTGGTGCAGTTAGCTACAAGAGAAGAAAGAAAAATTAATGATATGGTAAAGGCATGTCTAATGGAGATGAATGGACTGCACATAAATAATTATTTGAATATCATACCTTTGGGTTCTTATGAATGCCTCATTGGTATAGATTGGTTGGACACACACCATGTTATCCTATACTATTACAATAAGGAATTCACTTGTTTGGATGAGAAAGAGAACTTAAGATCACCTCAAGGAATTCTAAGAGCTGCAAATATCAAAGAAGTTTGAGCCTTGCAATTGAAGAAAAGTTACAGGAAAGGATTTCAACTATTTGTAGCACACATGGAAGAGGCACCTAAGGTTAGAGTGCAAAGTGTTGAAGACTGCATAGTATTGAAAGAGTATGAGGATGTCTTTAAAGAGATATAGGGATTGCCTATGAAAAGAGATATTAATTTCTCTATAAATTTGATGCCGAGAGAGACACCTATATCAAAGACCCCTTATAGGATAAGTATGCCAGAGTTCAAGGAGTTGCAAATGAAAGTTGAAGAGCTTATGAAGAAGGAGTATATATGCCCAAGTGTGTCATCTTGGGGTGTGCTAGTTTTTTTTTTGAAAAATACGTATGGTATGTTGAGACTTTGTATCGAATTCAGGTAATTGAATAAGGTAATAGTAAAGAACAAGTATCCTTTGCCAAGGATATATGACCTCTTTGATGATTTATGGGGTGTGCATATATTTTCAAAGATTGATCTCAGATTTGGATATCACCAAGTGAGAATAAAAGAGGATGACATATGTAAGACTACCTTTAGAAAAAGGTATGATCATTACGAGTTTATAATGATGCCATTTGTGTTTTCAAATCCACCAACTTTTTTCATGTGTTTGAAGAATGTATTTTTTCAGAAGTTATTTAGATAAGTTTTTCATTGTATTTCTGGATGACATACTTATTTACTCAAAATATGAAGAAGAGCACGAGAAACACTTGAGGATGGTACTGTAGGTATTGAGGGATCATAAACTTTATGTAAATTTGAACAAGTGTTCAGTTTCATAGTGAAAGATTCATTACTTGGGTCATATCATTTTACAGGAGGGAATAGTTGTGGGCCCAACGAAGATAAAATTCATTGAGGAATGGCCAAATCCAAGAAATGTTGCAGAAGTCAGTTCCTTTATGGGAAATGCAGGGTTATACAACAGGTTTACTGAAGGAGTCTCAAATATTTCACATCCAAACGCATCCCTGCAGAAGAAAGGTGCACGATTTGAATGGACTCCATATTGTGCAAGGAATTTTCATCATTTGAAGAGTTTGTTGACAAGTGCACCAATTTCGAGAATTGTTGATCCCGATGCAAACTTCGTTGTGTGCATGGATTCATGCAAGGAAGGGCTCGGTAGAGTCCTTATTTAGAATGGACATGTTGTGTGCTATGAATCAAGAAAGTTGAAAGAACATGAAAGGATCTATGCCACTCATGACTTATAATTGGTAGCCATAGTGCATGCTTTGAAGATGTGGCAGCACTATCGTATGGGAAAAAGATTTGTGCTTGGGACATACTATAGTGGTATGAAGTATCTATTTGGACAACTAATTTTGAATTCCAGGCAAAGTAGGTGGTTAGAGTTCCTTAGTGAGTATGAATTTGACATAAATCATATCAAAGGAAAGGAGAATAAGGTGGGTGATGAACTCATCAGGAGGGTACATGAGATGCATGACACAACCATTAGGATGTATAAATTGGATTTGTGCAACATAATTGCAGAAGTTACTAAATTATATTTGCACTCCATAGAATTAACTTAATGTTACAACAATGTATGTCGCAACAACATTTGGAAGGTTATGAGCTAATGGAGGATGGGATCCTCATGTACAAGTGCATATTCTATGTGTCAAATGATTAGGAGTTAAAGAACCTAATATTGTTAGAGATTCATAAGGTTCATTGACGGCTACCCTGCCCCTCGCGAGCACGGTCGCCCCACCAGGACCTTCACAAATCCGCGGCCCGAAGAGTTGACACTCTTCCTCCCCCTTTCGAGGTTTCGCAACCCACAGTCTCTCTCACACGCGCTTTCCCTTTTATAACTTGCCTGGGGAAAGAATCGGAGTCTCGCCTCTCGCGAGTCCCGACGTCGAATGTCTTTTTCCCGAGTTCCCGAGACCGAGGAAAGCCAACGTTGACTCTTCTCTCGCTTCTCGCAACTCGAGGGATGTGTCCTCCCACACCCGGACTCAGAAATCCCGAAATGCCGATCCCGCGGTCTCGCTTCTCGTGACGTCGCACCTCAGTCGCCAATCGTCCCCCTCCCTGAGAC
>ML777100.1:10145-45326 GCA_009831015.1 Picea engelmannii
GTACGCCTAAATATAGATTCTTTTATTCAATCGGCGGCGCTTCTCAAAATAGTCACGACCGTGACCCTGACGTCTCCCTTCGAAGTCTTTTCCAGCTTCCCGTGCAGGCGCGCACGACGAGGTGCGGATGCTCCTGCATCATTCATTATATGAGACATCTAGGTTACCAGAAGACAATTGTTGTAGTCAATAAGAAATACTTTTTGCATGGTATGAAAAATGGAGTTGTTGGTTTTATTGTTAGATGTATCGAATATCAGAAGGTGAAGGATGAGCACGTACATACAACTGGTTTTATACATCATTTTCCCATTCTTGAGTGGAAGTGGGAATTTGTGACCATCGATTTTATAAATAATCTAACTAAGATTGTTAAGCAACATGATTCTATTATGGTTGTGGTGGACAAGCTTACTAAAGCTACCCATTTTATTCCAGTGAAGTTAGCACACAAGGAAGTCGACATTGTTGAGATATAAATGCAAGAAATTTACAAGATCCATGTTGTACCTAAGACAATAGTATCCAACAAAGATTCCAAGTTCATATTCAACTTTTGGAAAGGGCTATTCAAAGGGTTTGAAACAAGTCCGAAATTTAGCACAACATATCACCCTGATTCACATGGTCAAACATATAGAGTAAACTGGGTGATTCAAGATATGCTGAGAATGTATGTGATGGATAAGCCATCAAAGTTATAAGATAACCCTCATTTGGTAGATTTTTCTTACAACAATGGGTATCAGGCATCTTTAAATATGAGCCCATTTGAAGCACTTTATGGAAGAAAGTGCAACATGCTAGGGAGTTGGGACAACCCAGGAGACCTCACATTAGTTAGGCCAGATCTACTCTAGGAAATGGAGGAGCATATGGTAAACATAAGGAAAAATTCAAAGGCTTCCTAGGATAGGGAGAAAATTTACGTAGATAAAGGAATAACCGAAAAATATTTTAAAGTGGGTGATCATGTTTTTTTGAAAGTGAAGTACAAACACAGTTCCTTGAAGTTGGGAAAATATTCTAAGTTAGAAGCACACTATTGTGGGCCATTTAAAATACTTAAAAGGATTTATCGTGTTGCACATATGCTTGAATTTCCTGCATCCTTATGTATTCATCATGTTTTACATGTGTCATTTCTTTAGAAATATATACCTGATGATAATTATGTTACTGATTGGAATGTGATTCAGGTGGATTGAAAAGAATATTTTCAAGTGCTATCAGTTTGCATATTGGATCGGAAAATAAATCATCTCCAAAATCGATCCATGGAGCTGGTAAAGGTCCAATGGACCTATTACGATCCTGAAGATGAAAACTGGGAGTTTGAGGATGCTATGCAGGTAGAGTATCCCCATATTTTTTAATGTAACATCCCGCTCTTGCGTGAACTGAGGCAACTTATTCTTTGAGGACACTTGCTTGCAAGTGATATGGGTTATTATATCTATTGGTCATTTTGATTATGATTATGAGACATTATGGCTTTGATGATATGCCATTTGGTTGTATTACATAGGCAGGTGCTATTGACTGGGTTCTCCTGAGTGTGTCGGACTTTGGACCTCGAGGATGTAGAGGCATCGATGAAACCCCTTGGACTCCGGATCGAGTTAGGGAGTGGACAGTTGGGTTTGAATGTTGTTGATGTTACATATGTACATATGATTAGATATTACGATGATTGATTATTATTACTGACATGATTCAATGATGGATGTAGGTTGACAATAGCTTGCCAACCAGACTCACATTTGGAGTAGAGGAGTCACGCATGACAACCAGAGAATTTGAGGGAGAGGTGTGGTAGCAGCCCTGCCACAACCTACTAGGACTCTCGTCGTGGCTCGAACTATAGGTTAACAATTACCTAGTTCGAGAAGATCCACAATGTCGTGAGGGAAGACTGTGACAGTCCCTCCTGATGATTCTAAGGGGCACACAATAAGGCAGGGGAATTATTCCTTAGAGGCCCTTAATATCCCACATGATCATCTAGCAAAGTATTGACTCTAGGGGTTTAACATCTATCAAATTCAGTTAAGAGGCGAGTGATACCCTTGGAGCATGTAGTGTGTCTTGAAGGGCACGTCACACAAGGAAAAGGAAAAGAGGTGAGTGGCACCCTTGGAGAACGTAGTGCATCCTGAAGGGCATGTCACACAAGGAAAAAGAAAGGAGGCGAGTGGCACCCTTGGAGCACATAGTGCATCCTCAAGGGCATGTTGCGACATTAACTAGTAAGTGAATAAACCTAGTGCCTAGAAAACTATGTCTCCTTAGGACCGAGTCAGCTTAAAATGAATGATATGTTAAGTAAAGTTAAAAACAATCTTTTTCCCTTAAAAATGTCGCCCAACCTAGTGAATGTAAAACCTAGTTCTATGAAGAACCTATCAACAAAAATAACTACACATATAAAAAGAAGGGGGTAAAGAAATTCAAACTTTAATTATTAAAGTAAAAATTATAATGAAGGATTAATTTAAAAAAAAAAGGGGCAACGGTTTTTTTTATCTACTTTTGCTAATTTAATTTTTAGTTTAAAAGAAAAGAGGGTAAATTGTTGTTTTTATCTACTTTTGCTAATTTAATTTTTAGTTTAAAAGAAAAGAGGGTAAATGGTCATTTTTATCTACATTTGCTAAATTAATTTTTAGTTAAAAAGAAAAGAGGGTAAATGGTTATTTTTATCTACACTTGCTAAATTGATTTTTAGTTAAATAGGAAAAAGGGGGAAACTTAAAAGAAAATGAAACTTAAGGAAAAAGGGAAACTTAAAGAAAAGGGGAGACTTAAAGAAAAAGTTGAATGTCTAACTTAGTAAGGAATCTAACCTTTGGGACTTTCTATTATGAACTCAACTAGGAATTAAGTAAGGCGTAAGTCATTTAAGATTTGTAAGGGAATATTGGGACACCAAGGAGCGTTTTTAGGAATGATTTTAGGTGGGTGAGGGAAATAGGTATATTTAATTAATTATTAAAATTGATTTTCTGGTGCAACTAGGGGATAGGGCGACATGTGTACGTGGGAGGTTTTTAGAAATTAATTAAATAAAAATGGAATTTAATGAGAATTTGGGAAACTAATTACTTAAAAAATCTATAAAAAGGATGGAGGAGGAGGAGGATGGATCTCATCTTTTTGCTTAACGTTATGCTGCTGAAATTTTATCTTGACTGAACTTTATCTTGTGGGAGTCGGGATACCCTGCTCAGGCAATGAGTAGTAGCTCGACCTTGCGAGGTGAGCTAGGTGCTAGCATTCTCCAATATTGTATGCATGGCGCCTTTGCGGATTGGGGGGCTTAGGGGGAATAAGAGTAACCCTAGCATTGGTTGGGAGGTACCAGTGAGGTCACATCGGTGATAAGCAGGAGATGGATGGAGCGCGCGTGGGACAATGACTCAGAGATTTCTCATTTGGCTATGGTATGCATGTGTATATTTGTATTGAATGGTAGTTTAAATATTTTTCTTGCACCTTCAGTAATGTACTTCTACTGTATTAAAGTTTATGTTTAATCAACATAACATTATCCAAAGATTTAATTTTTATCTTTCAGTAAATTGTTTCGGTGAGCCCAACGTTTGATCAGAGAACTTAAAGTCATCCCAGGCTTATGTTCGTTGTATTTTGAATTCACTTCCTATGGCGAACCCAAAATCTGATTGCAATGACTTCTATGTTTTTGTTTTTATTGATTTAACATGAAGAAAAAATGTGTTTTTATCTTTTGTCCCTTATCCTTAAGTTATTAGTCTGTGCCTAAGAAATCTGCTAGGAGCCTAATCGACTATCTTCACTCTGTTGTTTAAGATTAAGATTTAAATGTCATGCTTTCCTGCACATGGATAATAAGTGAAGGATAAATTTTCACCCAACTATATATCCCTTACTTATCTCTGCATTTTTCTCTTATGATTAATATCTAATCTTTGTGCCTTTTTGCGAATGAGTATCCTTGCATTTTTTATTGATCCATTGCCGAATGATTAGTCTTTGTGGCTTCTTGTGATTGAGTATCTCTGCGTTTTTGTTTGATTCATCTCTGATAGATTAGTCTCTACGTTTTGTTTGATTCATCTCCGATCGATTTATCTTTGTGTTTTCTTGTGGATGAATATCTCTGTGATTTATCTCTGATCAATTTATTAGCATATTATCTATGTGATCTCTTGGCATATTACCCAGCGATTTGATTGGTATAATATCTGTGATTTTAATGATAAATCCCAACGCTTTATTGGTAAAATCTTTGTATTATATTACTTACAACTGCAAATTTTTACTCTGCAATTTTATTTTTAGATAGCTAATTACTTGGCACTTTACCCATCATTCATGCCACAATTTCCTTGGCACATTACACATAATATACACCACGAATTTATGAATGTATTAAAAAATAGTTACACCACATTTTTCTTGGAGTTGTTACCCAAATTTTACATTGCAATCTTGGCATATTAAACAACCTTTTTACACCA
The DNA here is from genome assembly GCA_009831015.1 of Picea engelmannii. Taxonomy (NCBI): domain Eukaryota; kingdom Viridiplantae; phylum Streptophyta; class Pinopsida; order Pinales; family Pinaceae; genus Picea; species Picea engelmannii. The sequence goes on from ML777100.1 coordinate 14,648, forward strand.
TGAATTCTGGGTGAATTACCTCGTTCTGACACAATGAATTCACCCATCCTTCACCACTGCATTTTGATTGCATTTGAATAGAAACATTGATTACTGCTGACAACGATTTAATATTATGGATTTCCATATCATGGATAGCAATATCGTGGATAACAATGTCGTCGATAGGGAATTTATATATAATGTGTGACAGATATATATTTATAGTGATTTTATATATAATGCGTGACATAAATTTAATATACAATGTGTGACAGAGATATATTTATTGACAACAATTTTATATATAATGTGTGACAAAGATTTAATATTTATTGGACAACGATATTTATCCACACAGTAAATGTTATTTACACAACAATATTTATTCACATAGTAAATGTTATTCAGACAACGATGTTATTCACAGTAAATTTTACGCATATTGTTATTTACATAGTAAACGTTACCCACACAGTAAATGTTATCCACATAGTAAAGGTTATCCACACAACGATATTGTTATTTACATAATAAATGTTATCCACATAGTAAATGTTATCCACAAAACGAAATTTATTCACACCATAAATTTTATTCACACAACGATGTTATTCACAGTAAATTCATCCATATTATTATTTACCCAACAATATTTATGGATCATATGGATGATATAGTTACACAACGATCATATGGACCATATTGTTTTTTTTTACACAGTGATATTAATTATCAAATAGTTATGGTTATTTACATAGCGATATCATATAGTTATGAATCGTATTGATAATTACACAATAATTTCAAATTTAACTCTGTGATATCATGTGTTTAATAGGCAATGACACCATTCATTTAATAGACCACAATGTCATGTGTTAATAGACAACGTTGTTGTTGTTGAGAGTGTATATTTCATATACAGTAATAGCATGTATTTACTAGACAACGATATCATACTTATAATAGATAACAATAATGTATGTTTAATAGGCAATGATTTTTTAATAGACAACAATTTTTACATTTAATGAACTTTTGTTGATAATAATTATTTTTAATGTGTACAAAATTATGTAGTCAAGCGTCACCATGGAATAACTAATATTTATAAGAGAATATACATCTTACTATGAGAACATGGTGTAATTCATCATTACATTCCTCATTACACTAGTATTAGTATTGATTATGTTAAGTGCATATTTTAATTCTCCCTTTGAATGCAAAAGAAAGAAAAAAACACGTAGCTATTCCATAAATGGTAAAGATAGATCAGTCTAAGGAATGTATGAATTATGTTGATTTAGGAAATTAATGTGAGGTATGATTGGTTAAAGATTAGATTCCTTGGCACCATTAACCATGTTGATGTAGGATTGTTTTGGAATTTAAGGTGATGTATGATTGTTATAGTATTCGAATTTCCTTTGCGTCTTGTTGACTTGTCGATTGGGTGCTTGGGTTTTGTCTTCATGTATTTTTTACAGTTAATTGGGTCTCCTAGTGTGTTGGATTTTTCTTGGGTTATTGGTCTAGATATGTTATGTTGTGCCTTGGTTACTGTCTCTCCTATCACCTTATGATGGCATGATTCCTGATGAGGGGATCATTGCGTGCCCTGACAGATAGATGTGAATGATAACCTGTCCGGAGTCTTATGCTTCCCGATGTGGGCATATTTTTCATTGTAATTGATGTTGGTAATTGGTTTTGTAATGCCTTAATGTGTTTGGTTTTGTGAATTGTACAAGTTCCTAGTTATTGGTCGTCGAAATCATTGTGTCGGGTTTGCTAATGTTGACCTTTATATTTTAGGCATTTTCTTGCTTGTGTCGGGCAGGTAGTCATTTTTATATGTCTATTGATTATCACATGTTTCATCCAATTGCATGATGTGCTAGCATGCTGATTCGATGTTGTTGGTTTCCTGATATGCATGCGTTGTGTTCATCATCAAGTTCTGTTGTTTAACTGTTTTTGTTGTTGCCTTCCTGCTTTAAAAAAAAAAAAAAAATTCTTTTGCGTTGCATCACATGTACTCGTAAGGACAGGGGTCGTTACATTGGATATTTTGTATATTTTGTATATACATGTGTATATGATGCATTGATGACAATGCATAAATAAGGGGGAAGGCAATGTATGTCCCTGGTTCGAAACCCTTTGTGATTGTACATATAGGCTGGTGAGTCATGATATCAACTATAAATGTAAATTTACATTTAGGATAGTGAGTCGTTGGCACTAATATTTCATGTTTCACATGCTTGAGTAGTGCGCAGAGTAGTGTATTAATGACAGGGTGCATACATTGCACAATGTTGCGTGCACTTGGGTAAGTATGCACATTTCACAATGTTGCAGACACTTGGTTAAATGTGTAGTAATGACCTGGTAGTGCGTTCATATATGTGTTATATATATGTATATATATGACTATATATGTATTGAGGCAGAAGAGCCTATGTGATTATGAGATTGGTGAGTCGGGATGCATACAAGCCAGTGCGCCTATCCATGTAAATATAATAACAATTATTAATATAATATTACATCGCTCTGCGGATATAGACTTAGTCAAAAAGAGATGGGGGGTCAACTCCACCGGAAAAGGGAAAAGGGGGTGGGACATAAGTTCTAGGGGAATATATTATAATATGTCTGGAAAAGTGTAAAGTGGTGGATAATTATTTTATCCTATGTTCCTAAGGGTAGGGAATGCCTCACCAAGTGTCTTAATCTACTTCTAAGGGTGACAAGTGTCAACTTGAAGGAATGCAATATATATTGTTGGCCTTAGTGTATTTTTGGAATGGTGATTATTTGGGGAACGATTATTCATGTTTCAACATCTAATCAACATAAGGGGGTCGTATTGTATGGAAAATTCAATAATTACCTTATCTACAATGAGAAGATTGTAAGGAGTTGTTGTAATCATAGTTTTACTATCAAAGATGTCAGTAGTCATGCCTACGAGAAATCTCTCTAGGTGAGAGATTAGTTGTTGAGAAGTGGGTTTTCAGACCTGTGAGCATAATCTCTAGCTGAGTGTTATGCTTGGAATTGTTCCCTAGTGAGTGGGCCATTAGTCACATAGCTCAAACATTTCTTGTCCAGCCTATTGTTGTTAACCCTAGAAGGGAAGTGGAGTAGCGAAAGGACTATTGATAAGAGAAGGGGAACGCTTTCTTGGGTGTCACAAGTGCGTGGGGAATGAGGGACCATGGGCTAGTTGCAACAACAAGCACCTAGAATTGAGCAATTATATTTTGAATCAAACCTTAGCTTGTTGCTATAAACCTTTTTTTTCTTGGTGGAGTTAAGCCCCAACTCGGGGGTGACTTGTTGCTGAAATATTATGGGCAATAAAGTCTATGGCTCGGAGGAGCGTTTGAGTTCTGTTCATAGTTGATGACTTGCTTAAAAGATAATTTTTCTTATATGCTTGTCTTGATTATTGTATGCTTGTTTATCTATGTGCGACATGGGTTAATTATTGTATGTTGTCGCATATAATTATTTGTTGTTATTTTGTTTAATGTTGCTTGCATTTATAACTTTGGTGTTGATTGTTATTATTTTAGTTGTGCGTGGTTATGACAATTTTTTATAGTATTACTTGTTAAGTTGACCTTGTGAATTTGGTGATGAGTCTTCAAGAAGGGGTTGAATAGTCGTGCACATATAGAACATTCTATGTGCATGAAAGGATAGAATTACTTGTGCTCATAGGGAAGCACATTGCATGTACAAGTAGGACATATTTGATAATGACGATAGAATGAGGACTTGCACAATTGTGTTGTACGATCAATATGATGGTGCGTGCAAATGTTTGAGTTATTTACGTTGCGTAATTTTGTGTTAAAAGGAGTAAGTTAGTGTGGTGAGACTAAGTTTGAGGTTGAGCATGCCAATTTAAGTGATATTACATAGACTAGTGTTTAGTATAGAATCTTCGTAGTGAAATTTTGGAGTATCATGACCAAGTAGTATGCTAGGGACATTACAATTTTGTTGATTTAGAGAAATTTTAGAGAATGTTGGAATTGTTGGTAATTGGAAATATTATAGGGTGGTAACAAGACTCTGTTGGGAGACCGGGTACGCTACATATTGTTATATCAATGTATAAATAAGTATTTGTAGTAGTGGGACCCATCCTGGGTGGTTGGGTAAACTAATAAAACTATCCCTCCCAACCAATAAAAAATCACCAAAATTTGAGGTCAAACTTATCCTCCAATAACAAAAGAAATCAAAATAACCAAACATAAGAAAATCCCTAGAAATTTCCTCTTCCCATAAATATGTTGTAGACCACCTGTACAATCTGTTGATTTCACCTGTACTACTGCTCATGTTAGCTTGTAAGGACCTTCTCCTACCCAAAAACCATATATGGATGTATCTTACTTTCCCTTATGCAACCCACACACATATGTGATTCACCTTCCTGTAACCTTCATACATACGCGATTCACCTTCCTGCAACCCGTTTACATACATGATTGTGCCCACTACAACCCGCATACATATACGACTGTGCCCACTACAATCCATGTACATGTACAAAAACCTGTATGGACACTTTTGTACGATTCGGTCGATTTATTCCTTCCTAGGATAGATTTTCCATAGTTACAGACATTCCTTTGTTGAGATTACCAAGCTCCTTAGCACAAGTGCAGAATCACTTATGTCAACTCCATCATGTAACCATATGATCTAAACCATAATATGAAATGTTGCAATGACCTATCTCCTTTATATAAAAGTCTTAGGGGTAAACATATAAGCCCCTCCACAAGTCAACATTTAATTAGACTTTCTTGTGGGTGTGAAGCCCCAACAAAAAACCACAAATCCCATAACCAAACCTATGAAGTTGTAGCTCCATTCCAAGGGTTTTTTCACCAAACTGAGGGTGTAATGTGGTGCCCACAATGATTCCCACATCCCCAACAACTAGTGAGAATACATGCCTAAAGATAAAAACATCAACATTCACTCTTAGTGATAGAGGTATTCTCACCACACTCCACAATAACCTGGAAGTAACTATGTCTCCCATTTTGGGAGTAGCTCTGTCTCCCACACTGGTTCCACTACCAAAACTTCCATCCAATCTTCTTGATTGGTTTCCCAATCTCTCATTGAATAAAATACCACTCTCCAATATTCTTGACCGGTTGTACCCTCGATCACTAAATAAAATCGTGTTATCTCACTTTATCCCTAGCTGGAAGACACCCTTCTCCTATAATCCTCTCGCTCCTGAGATTCTTGCATAGCCATTTTGACCCATGATAACTTCCTAATAGTATTGGAAGATGCCTATATACCATGTGGACATGAAGGTTGGCTCCCATTAAGAGACTGACTCTCTCTATGATCCTCCGAACTCATTTTAGAGTCAGACTCCCTCTGAGTCTATTGATTCCCTTTGAATTTGAACTCGATATGGGTCTACACAACCTTTAGAGCTACCTTCTCCCTTTCCAATTTCATGTACATAGTATTTGGATGTTTCTCGTTCCCACTAGAACCTAAGAGATGCCTCCCTATAAACTTTGGTTCCCTCTGAGCCTATATCACTAGTAGAGTTTCTTGCTTAACCACTGGTGGGGATACCTATTCCCTTTGTACCTATGTTGTTGGTGGGGAATCCTACCTCATTATTGGTGGAGATACCTTCTCCTCCTCATCTATCTCTCTTCTCCTGATAGTCACATCACACATAGGATGGCCCCTCAACCTATATAGGTTTCCCTCTCTAATTCCAAGAATCATCACTGATTTGAAGCTAGATCATCTAGGCACAAACAAAACATGTCCATCTCAAAATATCACGTGATTCCCTTCCTATTAATCTCCAAGACTAACATGACATGCCTCTTGATTTATGGCACCCATAACACATTTTCCACTTCCAACACATCCCCTGACTCCATCCAAAATTCCATGGCTCTAGATCCTTGTAATACATGCTTGGTCCTCATACCAAGCTCCTCAAACATATCTGAGTCAGACATTGTGAAGCTCAAAAAAACATCTTGTTCCCTTATCATATTTCGGTGATTCCCACTACATAAGAACCTCGCAATCTTCCAAGGCAAACATCCTTCTTACCAAAGTCACGACCATCCAATGAACGTTTTCCCATGTCCATAATCCAAGTCACCAAAACAATTCTCTATGTCTATGCACACATTGAAGTTGATCTTGTTTCCTCTCTCAAAAAAATCATGAGTTGTGGATGGACACTCATTCTAGTCCACTCTAGACCTCTGTAACTCATCTCTGGAATTGTTATTATCCTCCTGATCATGTTCCTCATACACTATCATAATTCAACAATGTGCAAATCTCTCTCCCAATGAAGACTCTATCTCGTTAATATTCCATCCACATGAAGTTATCACTTACATGCCAAATCACTCGAGCTGCACCGATCGCAACTCACTATAAGTCCATCCTCGAAGGTGGCAACTTGCCACATAGAATTCTACCGTGAACTGTGCTCTCCACCAATCCACCAAAACTCCCAACCTACCACACCACCAAGCAATAATAGTCCATAAACCCTCATCTCATCGATCTTCTCCATGTCTCAAACTAGTGACCATCTAACTTGTTTCCACCTGCAAGTATCACTGTAGCTCCCTCTCAAAGCTAATTCCTCAACATTGCTACAACTCACTCTCAGAGATGTCGCCTGTGGCCTTTCTGGAACAATAAAAAGGAACATGCAACAAGCTATAGCAGTTATGTGTCTCAAATATTATCCACTTCTCTTCATATCCCAATCTCTAATACCATGTCAATTTTCACATACACTCTTATGTGCCTAATTTTCAGATTTGAAAATTGCTTCCTAGTGAGTTAAAAGTAAACCCTTGTTGTTATGACTAAACAATTTTACACTGAAAAATATAAGCAGCGAAAACAACAATATCAGAGATGAATCATCAACACATATGAGACACAAAATTTAGGTTCTGTAACTTTATCAATTTCATAAATTCTGAGGGAAAAAGAAACCCTCCCAACCAATACCAATTCACAAAAATTTGAGGATAACTTTGTCCTCCAATAACCATAAAGATCAGAAGAATGATACCTCAACAAATTTTCTCTTCCCACAAATCTATTGCAAACCCCTTGTATTACCTGCTGACATCACTTGTATTGTTGCTGACATCAACATGTATGAACCTCCCCCTACCCAAAAAATCTATACAGATGTATGCAACCATCCCTTCTGCAACTCACATAAATACGCAATTCACCTTCTTGCAACCTACGTACATATGTGATTCACCTTCTTGCAACCCACGTACATACCCGACTGTGGACACTACAACCTATGCACATGTACAAAAACTTGTATGGACACTTTCATACTATTCGCTTGGTTTCTTACTTCTTAGGCCATGTTCTCAAGAGTTGCATAAATTCCTTTGTTGAGATGACCAAGCTCCTTGACACAAGTGTAGACTCACATATGCCAACTCGATCATGTCTCCACACTCTGTAAACTATAATATGAAATGCCACAATGACCTCTCTCATTTATATACAAGTCTTAGGGGTCAACATTTAAGCCCCTCCACAAGTCGACATCAAATTAGAGTTTCTTGTGGGTGTGAGGCCCTAACACAAACCCACAAATCCCATCAACAAACCTATGAAGCCCCAACTTTATTTTAAGGGGGTTTTCACCAAACTGAGAGTGTAATGTGGTTCCCACAATTATTCCCACATTCCCAACACCTAGGCCATGTGAGAATACCTTCCCCAAGCTACAAAAAAGAACAGTTAGGCGAAACAATAAGACCATCTATAATATGAAGGGAATGATCAAAGTAGAAATACAAATTAGATATAAGAGGCTTACATGAATTATTCCTAAAGGTATGAATGGAGATTACATATGTCATTCTTGAATATACCATTAAGCTTCTTCTTAAAGGGGGAAGGTGAATGGAGTTGTCTAGAGAAGTCTCGAAGGAAGGTTGATAGATATGCCAATTGTCTGTAATGACCAAGAGACATAAAAAGAACCAACAATGTTACCATGTTGGGAGGTCCAAATATATTAGTCTTCCTTTGATCATATTAGCACCCTATGATATAAGATAAAGAAATCAATCTTAAGAGTTGTCCATATAGTAAGAAAGTTACTAAATGTGAATATTGAATAATTTTATCTAGGTTCATATATGCAAGATTCACTATGAGGTAAACATTTGAATGAAGAAAAAAAAAACATTGTATATAAAAGTTTGAGGATAAAAGGTTATTTTTCTTTTGAATGACAGTCTCTTCAACAAAGATGTAATAATAAAAAAATATAAACTGATGTATTAGTTCAAGAAAGTTACTCCAAGGATGTAATAATAAAAAATATAAACTCATGTATATTAGTTCAAGAAAATTACTCCAAGTATCCTATACTAATATTTTGTTTATCTAAGAACTTCAATATAGGAAATTGAAAAGACTAAAACCTATTGCCATAATATTTCATTATCAAGAGATAACTATCCTAGATTTTGAATAAAAAAAAAGGTAATGATGCCTATCTTGAACATGACAATGAAACATAGGAAAAATGGAGTATAACATGATGACATTTCATTATCAAGAGATAACTATCCTAAATTTTGAATGAAAAAAAAAGAAGAAGCTAATGATACTTATTCTAAGAACTTCAACATAGGAAATTGAAAAGACTAAAACCTATTGCCATAATATTTCATTATCAAGAAATTACTATCCTAGATTTTGAATGAAAAAAGAGGTAATGATGCCTATCTTGAACATGACAATGAAACATGAGGGAAAATTGAGTATAACATGATGACATTTCATTATCAAGAGATAACTATCCTAGATTTTGAATGAAAAAAAAAAAAAACTAATGATACTTATCTTGAACATAACAATGAAAAATTACAAACTTTGAGGAAAAATGGAGTATAACATGTTGACATTTATGGTCATATGTTGAACCTTGTTTATTGGGTGCCTCACTTTGAAGAAAAATGGACTATAACATGTCAACATCTATGGTCATATGTTGAACCTTGTTTATTCAAGTGCCTAGTTGACCAAAGTGACCATGAACATGTTTTTTCCTTACCATTTATGAGAGAAAAACGAAAATTTAGAAATTTGTTATGTAGGGAATTTTGAATACAAGGTAATTATAAAACAATGGCATAGTAAATAAATATATTCATAGATCTTAGTCCACGTAATTCTTCGATTAAAAACGTTAGAATTGGAAACTATGTTATTCAAATAGATGTTATTCAAATAGAGTTAATCCCTTAAAACATTAAATAGCGAAATAGTGAAACAAAATATTCATATACTATATTGCACATAATTGTGTGGTCAAATTGTGCTCTATGCGAAAAGTAGCATTTTGGATAGGATGCAAAGATGGGTGTGAAATCAACTTTACTTAGAGTCAAATTGTGCTATGTGTGAAAAGTAGTATTTTGGATAGGATGCAAAGATGGGTGTCAAATCGACTTTACTTAGAGTTAAAATAAGGAAATACAATTTTAGAATACTAGAATTCTCACATTTTGATAAACCCCTTTTGAAGTAAAAGAAACATTATAAGAAATAGTATATTCAAGAAAACAAACGAGTAACTGAAAATAGTAGCAATGTCTTTCCCTCAAATTTAGACATGAATAATTTATACATGAAGTATAAATTATATGTAAGAATAAAGGTATGAATAATCTAACAAATTATTTAAGAATAAATTGATATCATTTTATTCTTTCATATAAGAAATCTAATATAAATGGAATTCTAATTGGATTATTGATTTGTAAAATTTAGTTTGGGAAACCTTTATGCCTTGCCAGAAGGTGAGGCTGCTTTGTTTTCTTTTCTCTGGTATCGAAATAATACGAGTATAAAGGAAAAGGTTCTCTCTGTGGAGTTACATTACCTGAGACATATGGCTTTTTAGGATCCTATAGAACATTAACCTCCTCTGTTATTCTCTCTAATTTCCCATTCTCAATTATTTTTCTCTGCTATGGAAGAAAATGCAGTAACATAGAATGGAACCCATTCTCCTCCTAGAGACCCGGTATTTAACATAGCTTGATAGTTGTCTAGGTTAGGGAATTGACTTCTTCAACCCTAAATTAGTGATCGGGTCCATAATGATCGATACTGTAGATCAACTTGTAAGAGACATAACTTTCACATATGAACTTTGATTGAGACAATTATTGCACCTTTAAAAACATATCAGTGTGGAATATAAACAAAAAAACATTGTTTGTTACTTGAAAATAACTCTAAAATATTTTAGATTGTTTTTTGGACCCAAATTTCCAAATTTGAAAAAGTCCCAAAAAAAAAACAAAGTTCACATTATTAACCTGAAATACAAGGCATAAAAAGAAACTAAATTCATTAGCCTACAATTTAGTTAAGAACGTATCCATAAATGTTTTTAGAACCACATTTAAAACTAAATACCACACTTTGTATTTAAATATAATTAAAAAAAGATTACACTTCAATTCTCATTATAATTCACAAAATAAAAGTAGAAAAATACAATCTTACATGTAATATGATTTCAAGTTGATATTTTTCTTATTCTTAGAAAACAACTTTCTCATATGAAAACACACTTTCCCCGATAAAAACATTTTTATTTCAGAAGTGTTATGTGGAAATGGGTTTCCAAAAATGTGAATGGATATGCAAAGTATTTGAATTTACATTTTTAATAAACAAATAAAGGTAATAGACAATTTTTTTTTTTATTCTTATAGTTTTTATAGGATTTGTGAGTGGCATGAAAATTGAAGGCATCAGGTTTGTATGTTTATTTTAAACATGTACGTTAATTTTGAGGATTTGTGAGTGGCATGAAAATTGAAGGCATGAGGTTTGGATGTTTATTGTAAACATGTATGTTATTTTTTATTTTCTTTCGATAACAAAAAATTTATAAAAAAAAAATTAAACATGACAAAGTTAAAGAGTATTTAAAAAATTATGAAATTATTAAATTACTGTGTGAAACATAACAGGATAAGTAGAGTTGCATGTATCTTTAAATCAATGCTATACTTTTATTAAAACTGAAAAATATAATAAATTTAAATAAAAAAAAATTATTATAATTTTATTTATTTATTTTTATTGATGATAAAGTTGAAAAGTATTAAAAAAGTGATGAAATTATTAAATTACTGTATGAAACTTGATAAATAGAGTTGCATGTATTTTTAAGTCAATGCGATACTTTTATTGAAAATGTAAAACATAATAAATTTAAATAAAATAGTTAATGTACTTTTTTTCATATGGATAAAAAAAAAGTTATATGACTTGAATGATGCACCTAATGTGAAATCGTGAATAGACTATTAAACGTTTTGTCAAAATACTTGAGTCACTGTTATTTTTAATATAAATTTTATAAGCAAAAGTGGACATTAGAGATGATTTCTAATTGTCAATAGAAAAGAGTAAAATGATATGGACATTATGGATCCTACGTTCGTACACACAAAATACTGGTCAGCAAATAAGGGACAAGACTTGACCAAGAAATACTGGTCAGCAAATACGGGACATGACTTGACCAAGAACATAACAAAATGCAATGTGGTTGTAATGAAGGGTTAGGACCTTAGGTTATAATGGTGATATTCTAGGGACAAGGAAACTTGGTGAATAGTAACACTACATGCACGGTCCCCTATACAAAAGAAAAATAAAGAGATATTAAACAAGTATATACTAGCAAGTTTTGATTTAATAAATGAACATTGAACAATTAGATGTTTGATTATTAATTAATAAGAAAAACCTCGATAGAATGTGATTCAAAATAATGGTATGCAAATGGTAGTCAAAATCTCTATGTATATATTACTTGTTTGGAAATCATGAATGGTTTGGAAGGCATTAGTTGGCATAGTCGAGTTGTTGATCAGATTTATTGTGTTTGCTATCTAAGACATTGATTGGTACAATTGAGTTATGATTCAAGTTTACTATGTGATGTAGAAAATTGCTATAATATCGTAAAGATATAATATAAAAAACAAAAAATGTTATATTTATACTGTAATATTTTTTAAATGAAATAAAAATTAGAATAAAAATATGATTTTGATCTAAATGAAATAGAAGTCATACAGGAAATAAGTGCAATGCTGTTGTAAACAACAATAAAATGAAATATAGTTGGATATGTCATCTGTTCAAGGAAACTTATGATACTAATTTTTGTTGTACTTGAGTGTAAAATTGATTATAAGATTGATTTAATTGTAATTGTGAAGGGAAAGCGACATATATATTTATCAAACCTAGTAGAAAATGTTATATATATAGTTTAATTTAGTAATATAAAATATAGAAAAAAATGAGACATTTTAATTTCAGTAGCTTGGGTACTTACTTGCTGTCGATTTGTTGTGTTTTTGTTTATTATCTTTTAGAAAAAGTTCTTATTATTTTTTTGATGATAAAATGTTACAATAGAATCAATATATCCAACTGCAAAAGACACATTTGCTGAAAACAATGCAGATATTGTTATGTCAGGCAAGAGGTGAATGTTTGTGAAAACTTTTGCAATTTTTTTAATTATGTTGTTTATGCTCAGTGTTATATGTCCCCACTCTAAGAAGAGGTATTGTGGTGAAGGTTAAAGTTTTTAATATGGAAATTTGTTTCCAGTGTGAAGTAAGGAATGAATACCGGTATCAAAAAATTTCCAACATTCACTGTTAAATACCGGTACCAAAATTTTTCCAGTTGTATATGGTTTTCAATGAGATTAGCATTCACAAGATTTATTTTAATTGGGGAGTTCATGCTTTTGTTTCACCCTAGATCATAAAATATTAGCACAATGCCTACCAAGAATTTACACGGAATGTGTGTACAAAGTTGAACAATAGAGCATGTTGTTTCAATGAACTGTGAGTTGGTGTTAGAAACATTTTTTCTGTTAGGAAAATTTTCTATATATTTTCTTGCCATTTTAATTTTTTGCAAATATGGACAAAAATAAATGTCAATGCATTCCCTCTTAACTATGATAAAAGAACATTCATATCAAGGGATTTTGTTTTTCCTTCTTCTTGTGAGGAAATTATTAAACATGTTTGCAAGGCAAAACAAATAGTAGTAGACATTGAATAATTTTAAAAAATAATAATTTAAAAGGTAGTGGATTTTTTTTAATATGGGTGCAATAAATCTCAATGATAATTAGGTACAAGTTATAAAAGTTGTTTAAGAAGCTGATAGAAAATCATTTTTAAATGAATGGACAAGTCTTGCTTCTATTGGGCATATACTATTGTTAGAATAAATGCAGTAACTTGCCATTTTGAAAATTCTTCAGCAACAAAGAACCAATTGTCGTTAAGGAAAACATGAATTATTAAGGAGAAAATGATAATTGTTGAAATGTCTAGAAAAATATTGTGGGATAGAATGATTGTATACAAAGATGTTTGATTAAATGAAAATTAGAAATACACTTTGATGATTTGGACAAGTTCAAAGTTCAATTTGCACTATTATGAAAAATGATGAGAATGCAAGAATGAAACTATATTCAAGAAACATACTTCATATCGTCACCTAGTTGCATGTCATTTTGTCTAATTGTTTTGTTGATGCTACTTTTTTGTTGATCTTTTGAGAACATTTTCATTTTTTTCAGCAATGTTTTGTCTTTGAAAAACCGTTTCCTATTTGTACTATATATATATATATATATATATATATATATTTTTTATCATGAATCTAAATATTACTTCGAAATCCAATAGGTATGATTGATATTTGATCTTTATTGAAAACATTTTAGAGTTTATTAAACTATTGGATCTGTGTCCTTCAATCTTTTGTAGCCGCTAGCAAAACATTAGAACGCACTAAAGGAGGATTTAGTTAAAAAGACACGAATGAAGTGATTGTAAAAAGGAATTTTAGGTCAGAAAACAATGGATTTAGAAAGTAATCAAACTGTGAGATGTAGATTTATTGAATTGAAATCAATGGATATGAAGGTAAGGGAGTGAATTTTTTTCATATAGAACATTTGAAATGACATGTTCTCTTATATTTATGAGAAATATCAATTAGCATTATGAATAATTACAATAACTAAAAGTCATGTGCATAGCAATGGAGGGAATGTTTGATGATGGTCTTACTAAAAGTGAGTTTTGTTTTTATTTAAATTCACAATGCACTAAAAACAATATGTGCATAGCAAGGGAGGGAAAGTTTGATGATGTAGTCTTACTAAAAGCAAGTTTTGTTTTTATTTAAATTCACAATGCACTAAAAAAATAGAATATGGAATTTTTATTTTCATTTTTCTTCTTCTTAAAAATATACTACAAGGAATTGAAAGAGACACTGGATGATGATTAGTCTAGAAGGCATCGAACAAATGAAACATAGTCCAATTTCTAGGAAGCACTCTCTAGAAATGATTATTATAAAGCCATTATTGTTTATTTCTTCTTTTGTATCTAACATGACTATGTATGAATGAGAGAAAGTGTTTCTAACTGTTGTTATTTCATGGCATTTCAATTTTTAAATCGCCAACAATCACAATTTTCTCATCTTTTCCAATGTTTTTTGTTATAGTATGAAAAAATCAGAAAACATCACCAAGTGGCACATAGTGCATTTTAGATATTTACGAATTTAGCAATAGCATTTTTTATTTGAAAAAACATGATAATGGAGTCTATATGATTTGTTGCATAAATCTTTAATTTCTTAGTCATTATGGATTTCTTGTGGAATATAGAAATTCCATGAAGGTGAAATATTGAAACAAATTTATATTTATTTACAAACTAAGTTTGTTTGTGTTTCTTCTAAACATAATATGTTAGCTTTCATTATCTCATATTCATTAACAATATTTTTTATATGCAATTCCATGCTTCTTGTATTCAATAAGTATATGAGAAAATGTATTTATTTAGAAATATTATAAGTTGTATTGAAGATGAACAGACACTTTTGTTTCAAGTATTCACATGTCAAACTAACTATTTTTCTTCTATTTTTATTATAAGATAAAGTATTTGGATGTCTCTAACACGAGAAACTAAAGTGTACATGCGTTCATGTTGTTTCATTCTTGTTGGATCAAATGCAAGCTACCTATTGTGAACCCTCGACATCTATGTATCATTTGTGCATATGAATGTGCATGTTTCTTTTTGTTTCTTGTTGAAATTTTCCTAGAGATTCTTGTTACATATGTTCGACTTTTAGGAATACCAATTGTGTAAAAATGTTGTAAAGAGGCTTGCTGACATGCATCAATCAATCGTGCAAAGGAATTCAATCTACATAATGTTAATCGTCCCTTCTATGTAATGTCTAAAAGGACCCTTTACACCATTTAATAAGCCATGTTGAATAACATAATTGCCTCCAATTAACTGAACCAAAGGATTTTTACATAATGTTAATTGTCCCTTCTATGTAATGTCTAAAAGGACCTTTTACACCATTTAATAAGCAATGTTGAATAGCATAATTGCCTCAAATTAACTCAACCAACACATTTTTTTAGTGCAATTATAGAAGACAAAGTTGTCTCCTTATCTTGATAGTTGTTTGCTTCAATTGTTTCTATTTTCATGTCAATTTCTCTTATTGTAAAATTTGTATTTATTTACATAATCACTAACATTTTTTTATTGTGCTATTTGGCATCTTTTTATATGTGCAAAAGGTATGGGAATGTTGGATGATGAGGGTGAGAATCTATATCAATGTTCATTCAAGTAGTCTATATCATCATTTATAAGTGATAATTCTATAATTATATCCAATATAGATATGAATATTTCATTGTCTTGTCTCATTACATTAATAACAACATTCTTTGTTTCATAAATCTTTAATTTCTCATCCATTATGGTCTTCTTGTAGAATGCATAAATGCCATGAAAGTGAAATGTTGAAATGGATTCATATTTGTTTGCAAATATAGTTTCTTTTGAAGATATTTTTTGTTTTTGTTTTTTTAAACATAATATGTCATCTTTCTGATATGCAATGCCATGATTTTTGTATTCAATGAGAATATGCGAAAATGATTTTTTGTTGAGATAGAGTGTTAACTGTATTGAAAATGCAAACATACAATTTTTTGAATTGTCTGAATGTTGATTGAAACATTTTTAGAGCGAACAAAATGTTTTTGTTTTATTTTTCATATTAGATAAATTATTTGAATGCCTCTAACATGAGAAAGAAAAATGTACAGGATTCCATGTTGTCTAATTCATATTGGATCAAATGCCAAGACGTTTGTTGCAAGCCCTTGATATCTATGTATAATTTAATTTTTTCACATGGAAGTTGGAAGGGAATTGATGTTGAACGATTTTTTTTTTTGTTTCTTATTGAAAGTTTCCTAGAGATTCTTGTTATAGGTGTCTAGCTTTTATGAATACTAATTGTGTACAAATGTCGCAAAGAGGCTCATTCAAACACCAGTCAATGTTGTGAGGAATTCAATCGACACAATGCCAATCTTGTAATGTCTAAAAAGACCATTTACACCATTTACTAAATTGTCTTGAATAACATAATTTCCTCCATTTAAGTCAACAAACATATTTTGTTTTAGTGAAATTGTAGAAGCAAAAGTTATCCCCTTTTAGCAATAGTTGTTTTCTTCCATTCTTTCTATTTTCTTATCAATTTGTATTAATCAAATATATCTAATTAAATAATAATTAACATATATCTAATTAAATAATAATTAACATTTGATAATTATGATGTTCCACATCTTTGTTTCTGTGGAAAAGGTATGGTAATGTTGAACCATCAAGTAGCCATTATAGTAATGTTCATTCAAGTATTCTATGTCCTCATTTGTTTGTAAGCACGCTATAATTCTATTCAATATAGACATGGATATTTGATTCTGTTATGTCATAACTTGTTTGATTTCATATGACTCAACACTATCTATCCAAAATGTGTAGGGAATCTGTCTAGATAGAAACATGGTTGTTAAAATGTCCAAGGTTCACATATAGTCAACCATATCTATAATATCTTGTCTAGATAGAAACATGGTTGTTAAAATGTCCAAGAGTCACATATCGATTGTTCTTGGTAAAGGTCACCACAAAAATGAGATCGATATTTCCAAAATGTCTCATGCGTGTGTGCATAATTTCATGCACTCTTTGATCAACGTTGAATAGTATTCGTGATCCAATTAGTGACACTTCGTCCATCAGTAACTTGCGAAGGAGTCCCCGAGGATCCACCTCCCTACTGATCTGACTGGTCCAGGTTCAACTGCATGGATGGCCCTCCGAAATTGAGTCTTCACCATAAGATGGTACTTTTTCTGGGATGGTAGGGCGAGGACCTGACCAGGCCCGATCCTTTCGGGTGATCGTCATCGTATATCACGATGGAGATTTCCTGTGTCCCCACTAGAATTTCCGCCTTTTCCTGATGCTTGGGATGCTACTGCTTATCTTCATGGTCTCGCTCAATGAATGAAACCCTGAATTTTATTTTGCAGAAGAGTTCAAATTTCGTTTCGAAAATTCTTACCCTTTTCCTGAGAAATTCATTGTCTTGTCTCTGCTAGGAGAACGCTTGAATCACTGGTTGCTGCAGCAACACCAGCGCTTGCGCTACCATTTCTTTTGTTCACCAATATATTTCCACCAACCAAAAATATTTGTTTTCCTGGGTGCGCGACTGGCCGAGGTCTTGGACCCCATCCCTCGACTCAACAATGATTTCCGCCTCCATGGTCACCCTTCACCAAAGAATATGTACTAAAGAATATGAGAAAGAAGCTACTTTTGAGATAGGTATGGGAATTCATTTGATGTCTGACTTAACTTTTCATATTAAGACTTGGTATTCAACACCAAGTATATCCTGCAGATACTATGAAGTTTTTGTAGACTTGGAAGAAATTAAGACTCAAATTGAGTGTGATATTACAGAGGATCAGATGAGTAAAGAGATGTATTCTAGTACTGAAATACATATTCCATGAGTTCAAAAGACTAGATCGTAGCTTCAGAGACTTCTAGGACATGTGAAATATCCTCAGAAGATTTCCTTGTTTTTAGTAACAGAGGAGGAAGCCTCTTAGAAGGAATGGGATATGAATTTTTCCTTTAGAATAGAAGGGAGGTCAATAGTGACTTCCAAGATTGATCTAATAGATCAAGTATGTTTCATATAAAAATATAGAGATATGCAAGACTAATTTGTGTCCAAAGGATTCTCCCAACAAGAGGGAGAAGAATATGATGAGACACTTGCTCAGTAATCTTCCATTATTCGTGAAGACAACTAAAAAAAACATGATTTCGATATAGTATGAGATTCCGAGGGAGAAGTACCTATATTTGAGATTGAGTTACCTCCATGAAAAAAGAAAATCTACCTTCAGTATCAACCACTCTCAGTTTGAGATGAAGTTGTTGCCATGATAGAATAGAGGAGATACTCTCAAGTTCAAAATCTGCAACGATAATAGAGAATTCTTTCTCAACTTCAGAAATTGCAGCTGCAGGTGCAGAGTCCTAGATCTAGATGGAACCGTGGCAGAAAAAGTAGAGGACATACACTCGGGCAGTTAGACAAATAGTTCTTTCCAGAAAGAACATAGAACCAACACATGATAATGTAGATGGAGTTACAGATAAGAAAGTATACCAGGTTGGCACAATGTAATTTGAAAATTTGGTTTTGGAGTACATGAAAGAAGACTCACGTCTGCAAGTTGAAACAAGCCCTAAGAGCTTGGTATGACATGATTGATAGTTTTTTGATGAGCTTGGGCTTTACCAAGAGTAAATATGATACCAACCTTTACTTAAAGATTGAGAATGATGGACCAATTATATTGTTGCTATATGTGGATGAATTATTCTTGACAGATGAAGAAAATATAATCACAAATTCTAAGAAGAATCCTACCGCTGAATTTGAAATGAGGACCTAGGTCCAATGCACTATTTCCTATGTCCTGAGGTATGACAGAGCCCATAAGAGATTTTTCTTATTCAAGGAAAGTATGTTGTGGAAATTTTGAAGAGATTTGACATGATGGATTGTAAAACCATGTCCACTCCTATAGAGATGAATTTGAAGTTATTGGCTAATACTTCGTGATAAATAGTTGATGTTACTCTACACAAAGAGATCATTGGTTCGTTGATATATCTGATGAATACTAGACAAGCTATATGATTTGTTTTGAACACCTTGATTCAGTATCTAGTGGAGCCCAGATGTGTTCACCTGGTAGCTGTAAAGCATGTGATGAGATACATTAAGAACAAAAAAATGACTTCAGGATGTTTCTTTAGTTTGGGGTCAACCATGAATTCATTGCAAACCATGAAGTAATACAGTATTACTCTCAATACAAAAAATGATATGTTCCACTAGTTGTGAAGCCATATGGCTTCAAAAGTTGTTGATAGGTCTGTTTGATATGGATATGAAAGCTACTCTGATTCTATGTGATAATTAGAGTTGCATAGAACCCAGTGTTCCATGATAAGATGAAACACATAGAGATACAATATCACTACATTCGTGACATGGTGTAGAAGGGATATGAAAAGATCCAATATGTTGGGACACATGAGAAGGTTGCACATGTGCTGACTAAGCCTCTATCTCATGTGAAGTTTGAGTACTTTCGAGAAAATATTTGTGTAGTGTGAAAGGACCTCCCTCGAAAGGGGGAGTGATGTTGATGATACTATGGTATCTTGACCAACAATGGGTATCTCAGTTAGGATTTGATATCCTAGGGGAATAATCATCACTGGACAAATCCCAAAGGTCCGGTAAGGAATGTCTATCAAAGTGACTATGCATGTATATTTCATTTGTGGTTAATAGTGGTAGCTCAATTATGATTCTATATCCTAAGGAATCTTATGATTCCTGGGGAGATCCCGAAGGTCTAGTAATGACGGTATGTCAGAGTACCACATATGTTATTGTTGATACATGTGCCTCATTCTGTTGCACATATAGATGTTGATGTTCCAACTTCATGTTGTTGATGATGTTGATGTTCCATCTTCATGTTGTTGATGACAATGATATTATTCCAGCTTCTTGTTGTTGATGTTGATGTTCTAGGTTCATGTTACTGATGATGATGATGTTAATCCATCTATACGCTACAAATGAAGATTATGTTCAGTTTCTAGTGATGTTGATGATGATAAAAAAAAATTGATGACCTATATATATGACCGACAGGGTTCCTGATGCTAATGAATGTTTCCCCTCCTCTTGATGATGTATTGAGTCTAGTAGTGGCTATTAATGTTGTTAGTAGAATACCCTTTTTGTTAAGGGGGAGTGTTGAAATATTGTAACTTTGAAGAATATTCCACCTCAGATAGAATTGAATAATTTTATTATATTATATTTAATTAGGCCCAATTATGCCTTAGTAAAAGCCGACCCTATTTTTCCTTGACATTTAATTGTAAATTAAGAGGGTAAATTGACAGGTCATCCCAAACCTAATTATAGGCCGACCAGACCATTATTTATAAGAAAGGGTAGTGTCTCATTTGGACACTCACTACTCATCTCTACAGTGCGGAAGTCTTGGAGGAGTAGCTTCTGCAAATGGGGGTGACTTGAAGGAGGGTTCTTGATCTATGTCTTTGTATTTCTTGGTTAAGTGGTGCGCTACTCTTCCTATTGAAGGAGTAGAGGGGGATCTTCTGTTTAGTATTGGTCTAACTATATTGAGGAAGTCTTATTCAGTTTTATCCACCATGAGGGTTTCCTAGGATAATCTGTGTGTCTCTATTGTTTCTGTGATTTCCTCTCTTTCACTGATCATATTTATGCATCTAATGTGCTAAATGATTATAATAATCAACAAGAACTGTAACTGCTAGTTGTATAAGTAAACACATCAACACCCTTTTCCTCTCCCTTGGGTGGGAATCCTACTTCACCTCGGGGTTCCAAATATCATCTTGGCCTTCCTATCCATGTCTTTCCTCTTTTTTCTCCCCAAAATCCTCACCTCTCCATGCTTACTCTCCCTATATTTCCTAACTTGGCCTTTTTGTGAGCCCTAATCCTATGGACGTCATTCCTATTACTAACCTTTACCTTTCCACTACTTAGTCATCTATTCTTGACCTTCTTAACTAAGATCACCATTCTCTCATTATCCTTATACTCTGTAATTTTGAAACTATAATACCAGTTGTACTGGTTGCATGTGCCATTGGTGTCATCCTGGTTGCATATCTCAAACCTTCTGGCTCATCCGTATCTCTCTAGAAATTTATGTCTCGATCCTCATGCATTCCCAGGTCTATCCATTGAATTCATCTCTCCACCACCTTCCTCGAAATAGGGGTCTAAGTCCTGATCCCCATATTTCTTCCCTTTGTGATATGACATCTAACATGAGGTGAGGTCCTTTCGCCCCCTCGGTGTCTTTATCTCCCCACTTTTCATTTCCATGATGTGCTAGGTGTCCTCTACTAAATGGGTTATTATGTCCCTTAAATGACCATGACTCATGTCATTTCACCTACACTTGTTGATTCTTGGATTTTGTAGGATGTCCACATTAGGTAAGTAGTCAGCTACTTCATTCCCCTTTCTCCTAACATGTATTAGGACTATGGATAAACTACCCCTGAATGTTGAGGCTATCTCTGAATAACCAAACACTAGTCTCCAATTCTATGAGACCCTCTCTAGCTGGGTTCCGTTGATAATTTTATTTAGCCCCTCTATGAGTAGCTGAGAGTCCCCCTCCACCACCAAAGATTTCTAGTTGAGGTCCTTTGCTAGATGCATCGCTAATATCATCCCATTTTTCTCCATTCCATTGTTGGAATTGATACCCAATTTGATGGAATAGTCATATGGCATAACCCCTTTCAAGTCGCTCAATATCCTTCATGCCCCTACTTGGCTTAGATTACCTTTTGTGTCACCTGTGTAGTTCAATTTCATAAAACCAAGAGGAGGAGGGTCCCAAGCCTCCTTTCTCCTGGATTTGGTATTAGTATTTTGATTCTAATTGTTCATGTGTCTCAGAGGGATTATTTTCCAATTTTTGAGGATCCCTCTTTCTTCCCTTGAGGGATTCCAATCCGCTTCTTTCCATATTAAGGAGGTAATTGTTTCTTAAATGTTCTCCCAGATTCCCTACCATATTTTGTGAAGCTTGTTGTACTGACCCTGGAAGATCTTGCAATTCCTCTCTTTCCAGATATGCCATAGAATGAAGCCCAAGAAAATACTCCAAATATGATTTAGGATTATGTTTCTAAATGGTTCTGGTCTCCATTCTTCCATGATTCTGCTAATGTCATGGCAAATTCTATCAGTTTTTCTGAAATGTATCGCTCCCCTATCCCAGAGTTTTGAAGAAATTAGACATCCATTGAACATATGATTAGTCATCTCTCCTTCCTGACAACACATCCTGTAGATGTAGGGTCCTTCAAATCCTTTTCTTAGAACTCTCTCCCATGTTAAGCCTCTCCTTTGAAGTACCAACCATAGGAAAGTTGTAACATTTTTCCAATGATGGGTGTTCCATATTTTTTTCCACACTATATTATGGTTTGTATCTGGGATATCTTGCATCTCACGGTAATCTTCCTTGACATTGAAGTTTCCATTCCCTCCTTGGCCCCCTCAGGATATATGGGCCTAGTTTTCATGTTACCGTCCTCTAGGTTAAGATCTATTCCATCTCTTTCCTAATTGAGTCTGTCCAAGATATCGACGATGTTTCCAAATATTTACACTTCCTGATATCCAACTCATTTAGGCTCTTAGTTTCCACCGAATAATGGTGGACCAAAGTCTTTCCTGCCTCTTTGGTTCTTCCTTGGATATATTTCATGGACTCCTTGACCTAAAGCATTGGTAATTGTTCCCATGCGTCCTCCCAAAACAGAGTTTGGTTTCCATCACGAATTTCCCAAAATCTTTGGGTCTGGACTATTTCTATGTTTTTCCAAGCATAATTCCAAATAAGAGAGCCTCATCATAGACTGCTGAGACTAATATTTTCATTAAATCGAATGTTTGAAACATAATTTTTTTCCAAGTGTAGTCCCATATGGCCTTAGGGTTTTTATTCCATCGCCAAAATAGCATGGTTGCGAAAGATTTTCCTATCAAAAGGGGGTCCCTTATTCCCATAACCCCCATTGATTTCATGGTGTAGATATTTTCCCACGACACGAGGGTCCATTTCTTCTCCCTTCTCACTCCTCCCTGAAGAAACTTCCTTTGAATGTCTCTGATTTTCTATAGGATATTAACTGGGGCCGCTAACACCGAGAACATGTAGAGAGGCATGGCCACCAGGATAGATTTTATAAGAAGATTATTGGTCGCGAAGGTTAGGAAGTGAAGTGTCCATCTATTTAAGTGATCCTCAATCTTTGATAGGAGCTCTTTCCATACTGGGATTTTGGGCATTTGTCTAAGAGAGGAATTCCTAGGTAATTTGAGAGGCCCCCATGCTTTGAAATCCAAAAATTTGAGATATATTCTTTGGAATAGAAATAATAGTATTGAAAAAGAACACCTTAGACTTATCTCCATTAATTTTCATCCCCAATGATGCCATGAACAAATTTAGGCTATTTTTTATGGCCATTTCTTCCCTAAAAGTGGGCCTCCCCATTAGAAGGGTGTCATCCACAAACTAGAGGTGAGTGAGGGGTTCATAGGTAGGGGTAATAATAAGGTAGGAATTATTGACATATATTACTAGTCCTTTGGCTGGAATTATGAACATAAACGAGGACATAGGGTCCCCCTACCTGATTCCTTTTGAGGATCTAAAGGTAGGATATGGGGACCCATTAACCAATATAGCAAAGAAATTTGAGGATATCATTGCATAAACACATGGCATCCATTCATGATAAAATCCAAATTCTTTCATAATTTTATGAAGGAAGTCCTAGTTTATCCTATCGTTGGCCTTTGATAAGTCCAAATTTATCTGATCAAGATTATTTTGAGCATGAAATGAGAGTGGAAATAATAAAGAAATATATCGAGATATTACAAGAGATCCAATAACTTAACAGAGATATATTAGATATATATAACAAGAGGCACAAATATACAATAATACACAATTTCTATTAATGAGTGAAATGTACATAACTATAAAATTACAAAGTGAATACTCGTTAGAATGGTGTCATCTTATATATAAGAAGATACGTGACAACTACACTCATTCGCAAGAATAATATGAGTACAATGAGGCCCGAAATTCATTTTTAACATAAATGGAGAAAACCTAAACATAAGAAAACCTAGCCCCCTGAAGATGAAAATATTAAGGGTTTGTGGTCCCAATGTCGAGATGAAGCACCAAAACTGATGTGTGCCCTCATGGGTTAAGTTGGTACAACAACTTCCCAGGGTCATAAAGTTTACATATGATCTTTGTTTTAGGCGCATGATAGCTTGTTGGAAAGACATATCCGAGAAATACACATTATCCCATCAAAATTTGACTTCATTTATATTTGGACTCCGATGAGCTCCAAATATGTTGTTTAGGGCCTCAAAATGATCCCAAACATTCAGGACTTCAAAATCTAGGAAATAAATGTCAAAGATAAAAATTTCATATGATCCAGTTGGAATATGTGGGTGGTGAGTGATATCCATCTAGTTAAATCCTCCCCCCTTAGGAAGTAATTGTATATGTTTCGTTGAGTTCCTGTGGGATATGGGAAAGCATTTGTTGAATCTGAACCTTGGTGAGTTTCTTTCCTTATTGGAGACGTTGCACTGCTTGGCTTCTGGAAGGATGTTGGAAGCCTAATGTTGGAGGGGTTGGACCTTGTTAACTAGTATGACTTCATTTGATGACTATGTGTAGAAGGAATCTTTGTTATTTGCTTCTATTTTTTCGACCTCCTTATGCTAGATAGAGGGGGATATAACCAAGGTTGTAATGGTCATCTTATCCTTCTGTTCACTTCCTTCCTGAATCATGAAGAAGATAAACTTCATTGTATGAGAGATAACATTTCTACACTGTTGTGTCGAACCAATAGTCAAAATTACCTCTGATAACATGTAGAGATGCGCCCCCACAGTAATAATGAAACTACGTGATCGAGACTCATAAACAATGTTTCACTTCCACATATATCGCTAGCCCAAAAGAACATCACATAAATCTAATGGGGAAACATCACACAATGCCTCATCCTTGAAGGGATTGATATCATAGGACAGGTGTGACTTTTAGCTTAAATGAATATATCTTCCCTAGAAAATCCACCCGATGTTGTATGGTTTTAGGTGGTGTTGTTGGCAATCCAAACTATTTGAAAACCTCTGCTAAGATGAGGTTATTTTGGCTTCCTCTATAAACAATGAAATGCAACGGGATCCCTTTCACCCACATCTCTGAATGGAATATGCACTCCCTCTCTTCAGGATCTACTGGTGTTTTTGGTTGGATTGTTTTGGTTGCAACAATGGCAATGAGGTCTGTGTCAATGTTTTTCCTCCTTCCATTATCTTGTAAATCATATTTGAATCCAGGTTGAGATCTTTGTCTTTGATACCAATCACCAATCATTTTTTGAGAAACATTCATCTATGTTGTTCTAGAGGATTTTGTTGAAATCACACTAGTTTCCAATGTCATTCTTGTCTTTCCCTTAACCTGCTTTTCCTGTGTCTTGGAATTGTTTTCGGGAGGTTATTTTTTAGGGCCGCCTTTATCATACTTTGGTTGTTGCAGATTTATAGACCCAAACTCCTATCTATTTTGGTTCTTAAATTTTTTCTCGAATTTGACAACATATCAATAAACATCTCCCAGTGATGAGATGTCCATAAAATTTGTTTCGGTTCGGATGTCCCTGTGTAGAGCCCGATGGTATTTCAAAACAAAATGATGTTGAGAATCTTTGATACCCAACTTGGTGCGCAAGTGATCCAAGGGATCAAAATATACTCAAAAATAAAAGTTCTAGGAATTGCTTCAAAATGGACTAATCCGTAGGTCTCTTCCTCATGATCCCAACAAAAGTTGAACGGGTTCAAACATATATGGTATGCAAGATATATCGCGTTTTTTCTCCTTTTCCAAAGAGGAAAAATTTTGTTGACTGTACAGTCTGTATAGTGCTGATGTGGTAGGGTCGTACTACTCACGTTGTAGGATTTTACTGTTGATGTGGCAGGGTCATACTGATGATGTGGTAGGTGACCATACTGACACATGGAAGAGGAAAAAAAGGAAGTTTATTGGCATGGTACATGGATTAGTCAAACATCAACACATGCCATGGTGATGGACCAATTGTATGGTTCCACATGGCCCAGACATGGGATGCCACGTGGCACCCTTCTATGGTGTAAAAGGTTGTTGGACTCCACCGATTTTGAACCAACAACCTCCTGGGGTGGGAGAGACTTGGTGGACTCTAGGATACCATCCCACCTACCAAATGTTCCTTACCCCATAACCATTGCATAAATATTTAAGTGTGTTTCAATCG
This sequence comes from Picea engelmannii, assembly GCA_009831015.1. Taxonomy (NCBI): domain Eukaryota; kingdom Viridiplantae; phylum Streptophyta; class Pinopsida; order Pinales; family Pinaceae; genus Picea; species Picea engelmannii. The sequence continues at coordinate 41,266 of ML777100.1, forward strand.
TTCGTCTAGGCGGAGAAAGGCTCGGTGCTTAGCCCCAACCCTCGGCTACACACCCCATTACATACGAACATACAACATGCTATTACACTTGTCCATAGGGTGCAAGGAACTTCCATATGTTAATTCATGGTCACACCACACTATGCCATGTGACAACCATTTGTGCGGGCTAGTTCAATGGATTTGTTTTTAGCGCCTAAGGCCCAACCACATGGGGGGCATATGACCAAGACCTCCAACAATAAAAGGGGCAAACAAACTAACGGTGTGTTGACGGGAGAAATTGACTGTCTGTCAACTGGAAGAACGAGTCCGGTCCAGGGTTGCTCAAATAACCTAAGTCGTTTGGTGTAACTCGTTTTGACGGGTTTAATGGCTCCGTTAGCCAATCTAACAATCCTAAAAGAAACAAATAAAAGAGGGAACTAACTAACTAATTACTAAACACCATATATATATATGTGTGTGTGTGTACATATGCTCTAATGTAACTATTAGTAGTTATATTTAAGCAGAAGATATACAAGTCTCATTTATTTACATGATTTACAAGCTGCAAGTTTTAATCGAAACTTATGAAAATCAATGGAAAAATGATTACTTCTAGGAAGCAGATAAAGAAAGAACATAAAAATATTTATTGTTTTTCTTTTATAAATTTAAAGAATCTTGCAAAAACGTTAATGAAACATGAACATGTGGATAGTCAAAGCTGAACCATACATTCATTGTTTCATTCATAAACAACTTAACTAAATAACACACATAATAACCTGTCACTAATCGACGAAACTTATCTTTCTGTGTTGTATGAGCTCCTGCCTATACTGTTGTTAAGGGAAACCTATAACAGAACAATACTAGCACTTCCAGAATACATTCAAAGAAGTATTTGATATTGGAGTAAATTAATAACAACATGAAGACAACTAATTAAAAATTGTGCGATCTTAAGATAATCAATATTTAAGAACGAAAGAAAACTCAATTCTGGGTATTGATATTATCCATCATTTAACATTAGAAATAAATTCCATAGTAATCAAATGATTGATTGATCACACATAAAAAATGGAATAACAAATTATGGGCAGCATATAACATTTAACAGTATGAAAACACCATATGATTGACAAGCTAAAGCTAAAATCAACCGTTATAACATTTTCATAATATAACAATAATGAAAGAATGCAATGGAATAAGTATCACACAGGTCTAAAGCCAAATATGAATTACTTTCCCATTTTATTTCTCAAAATCACATGCCCATATTGTAGTCCTAGAAGAATTGTTTTGGATAATAAACTCTTAAAGATTGGAAAAATTAATATATAAATAATAATAATTAACCATGTATTGATAAAAAAGACTAAATCTATTTAAGTCAATGCATAATCAATTATTGAAAGAATATGAAGATATTATATGAAAATAAAACCATTTTACTTACAGGACAAAATCCATTAAGCAACATGGAATTCCATATTCTTCTTTAAAAATACTTGTCCATCCTTCCAAAGCTTCCAGCCATCCATTACTCCATTTGAAAAGAAATAAAAAGTTTACAAAATCAATAATATACAAAAGAGAAAGGATTAAAATCCTCCTCTCCAATTCTTGGATCCTCAATGGCTCTGATCTTTCTCATATATTTATAAAATGAATGAACAGTCTGGGCGTCACTATTAATTTTCGCCACCTGAAATTTTCCTCTAAAAAGGATGAATATATCTCTCAAATAGTACATTAGTTTGGGAAACTATCCACGTGGAAGGTAAATGGGTCCATATTGGTTCTGGGTTTTCAACCGTTTCTCCAAATTCCTCACGGTTCGGTGGCAATCAGTCCTGCACAATCGTGTGTCTGATCTTCATGCCTTTCCAAATTTTATCTGTTGTTGCTCATAAAATTATTTGTAGAAATCCAAAATTATTTTTGGATCAATCATATTGAATGTATTTGGATAATAAAATCTAGCCATGATCAAATCCATATCAAATATGTGATAATAGAAACCTGTGAAACAAAAAGAAACCTGAATTAATAACCTAAAAATTGTGAATAAAACAAAATCTAGAAAAATAAAAAATGAATTTAAACTAACTATAACTTATAAACAAACATTATTTATAAAAAAAAATCAAATATGATCTAGAAGCTTCAAGTTAATGAAGAAAAAATATTAATTTTAGTTATTTACAAAATCAAACAAATGATAGATAATTCTTTGATTATTATTATTTTGAAATGAGATGCAAAAATAATTTAATTAATTAATATCACCAAATGATTTCATGAAAATGAGAAACAAACCAAGATATTATTTGATGAAGTATTGAACACATTATTCAAAATAGTCAAACTTGCTAATGAGCAAAAGAATAAACACATAATCATAATTTAAACAAAAATAAACATTTGATAAAAAATAACGTTTTTGTTTAAATTGAGATTTTTATGTTTGTTTTTAACTTTTGACATATACTCTTGTAATGAATGTTTCATACTATAGTGAATGTCTTAAGTTTGTCTCAAAGCAAGCCAAGGCATAGAACTATTTGAAACGGTTGATTCTGTAGCTCATTATAATTATCAAGATTCTACTAGGGGCCCTTTAAATTTTGTAAAAATATAGGGGGAGTTGTTGGGGCACAACAAATGGCGACTTACTGGGTGAAGCAGTTATCTCTGATCTAGTAATATTTCATCTTAGGAAGAAAATAATAAGACTGATAAAAGGATTTAAGCTCCCTGAAATAAATTCACTCTGAGACCATATGGTATTAGGATAACCTCAATGTTATAACCAGACAATATAATTTTCTTTGAAGAGGATTATAACCTGAAATAATGTCTTAATCAAAGAGTCGTGATGTTTATAAAAGAACTTCAATACCGTTGACAGAGCCACTATTGCCAGCAGGGGTCCATAGCTTCGACAGGGATGTCATTTAACCCACTCAAATGATTTAATCCCATCCAATAGTTGTATCCACATGATTTATACTTCCATAAAAGCTAATTTAAAAGCATATACCTGCTACCTCTTGACCCGACATTGCTTCGTTGCCAGCAGGCCTGTTCAGTACCCTGACGAAGTTGTCTTGGTATCATGTGTGCATTTACCAGCTGTCAGCGAGCTTGTTCAGTACCCCGACAGGTTTACACACTTCCCACACATAAGTTCTTTCAACCCTCTGATGCCACTTTTAAATAATAATACAATCATAGATTTCTTGATGACAAAGAGAGCGGGGTGATACTGGAGGTTAATTGCAATACAGGTGAATAGTTTATGATGTTGTTTATTTGCTTTCAAAATTGGAAGTTTTATCATGGCTTAGAGATTTTAGATTTCCTTTAAGAAATCATCTAGAGAATGGGGAAGCACTTAAAAGTGATTCCTTAAGAATATGGATGGCGTAAAAAGTTTAAATATCATCATAATTCTCAAAGATTTAAACCATATCTCTGGTGTAATACTCTAGCAAAGATAATTTGAGGACGAAATGAGACTGACAATTGACTTAAAAATCAATTATCTGACCTATATCTTAATATAAGGACCTCTTTGAACTATTTCAATTTGCTTGAAAAGCACAAGTCTTAAAATAAATGATTCCTTCGACAATAGTTCTTTGATAAAAAATATATTGATTCAAAAAGAAAGATAAGAAGAAAACTCATTTAAAATAATCAAAGAAAACTGTAACATCCCGCTCTGGCACACTTACAAACTTATTCTTTGAGGACACTTGCTCGCAAGTGATCCGGATTTTATGACGATAAAACTTTTTCTCTCATTGTGATGCGTTAAGTTATATGACAGGATGTTTTTACTACCTTGATGTAGACAGGTGCTGCTGACTCAGTTTCTTTGAGTGTGCAGGGTTTCGGACCTTGAGGATGTAGAGCCATCGGTGGAACTCCCTTGGACTCCGGATTGAGTCAGGGAGTGGGATATTTGAGTTGTTTCATTTACGGTGATATTGTTTTGATTTGATGATATGCTATTGATTTTATGATGTGTTGTTGACATGATCTGACATGATGGTTGA
>ML777100.1:61255-93678 GCA_009831015.1 Picea engelmannii
CTTTCTCAAAATCACATGCCCATATTGTAGTCCTGGAAGAATTGTTTTGGATAATAAACTCTTAAAGATTGGAAAAATTAATATATAAATAATAATAATTAACCATGTATTGATAAAAAAGACTAAATCTATTTAAATCAATGAATAATCAATTATTGAAAGAATATGAAGATATTATAGGAAAATAAAACCAATTTACTTACAGGACAAAAGCCATTAAGTAACTTGGAATTCCATATTCTTCTTTAAAAATACGCGTCCATCCTTCCAAAGCTTCCAGTCATCCATTACTCCATTTGAAAAGAAATAAAATGTTTACAAAAGCAATAATATACAAAAGAGAAAGGATTAAAATCCTCCTCTCCAATTCTTGGATCCTCAATGGCTCTGATCTTTCTCATATATTTATAAAATGAATGAACAGTTTGCGCGTCACTATTAATTTCTACCACCTGAAATTTGCCTCTAAAAGAGACCCAAATATCTCTCAAATCGTGCATTTGTTTAGGAAAATATCTATGTGGAAGGTAAATGACTCCATATTAATTCTGGGTTTTCAACCGTTTTGCCAAATTCCTCACGGTTTGGCTGCAATCAATCCTGCAAAATCGTGTGGCTGATCTTGATGCCTTTCCAAATTTTATCTGTTGTTGCTCATAAAATTATTTGTAGAAATCCAAATTTATTTTTGGATCAATCATCTTGAATGTATTTGGATAATAAAATCAATCCATGATCATATCTGTATCAAATATTTGATAATAGAAACCTGTGAAACAAAAATAAACCTAAATTAATAACCTAAAAATTGTGAATAAAACAAAATCTAGAAAAAACAAAAATGAATTTAAACTAACTATAACTTATAAACAAACATTATTTATAATTTGTTTCCAAATCCGATCTAGAAGCTTCAAGTTAATGAGGAAAAAATATTAATTTTATTTTTTTACAAAATCAAGCAAATGATAGATAATTCTTTGATTATTATTATTTTGAAATGAGATGCAAAAAGAATTTAATTAATTAATATCACCAAATGATTTCATGAAAATGAGAAACCAACCAAGATATTATTTGATGAAGTATTGTACACATTATTCAAAATAGTCAAATTTGCTAATGAGGAAAAGAATAAACACATAATCATAATTTAAACAAAAGTAAACATTTGATAAAAATTAACGTTTTTGTTTAAATTGAGATTTTTATGTTCGTTTTTAACTTTTGACATATACTCTTGTAATGAATGTTTCATATTATAGTGAATGTCTTAAGTTTGTCTCAAAGCAAGACAAGGCATAGAACTATTTGAAAAGGGGTTATTCTGTAGCTCATTATAATTATCAAGATTCTACTAGGGGCCCTTTAAATTTTGTAAAAATATAGGGGGAGTTGTTGGGGCCCAACAAATGAAGACTTACTGGGTGAAGCAGTTATCTCTAATCTGGTAATATTTCATCTTATGAAGAAAATAATAAGACTGATAAAAGGATTTAAGCTCCCTGAAATAAATTCACTATGAGACCATATGGTATTAGGATAAGCTCAATGTTATAACCAGACAATAGAATTTTCTTTGCAGAGGATTATAAACTAAAATAATATCTTAATCAAAGATTCACGATGTTTATAAAAGAATTTCAATACCGTTGACAGAGCCACTGTTGCCAGCAGGCATCCATAGCCTCGACAGGGATGTCATTTAACCCACTCAAATGCTTTAATCCCATCCAATAGTTGTATCCACATGATGTATACTTCCATAAAAGCTAATTTAAAAACATATACCTGCTACCTCTCGACCCGACATTACTTCATTGCTAGCAGGCCTGTTAAGTACCCTAACGAAGTTGTCTTGGTATCATGTGTGCATTTACCCGCTGCCAGTGAGCCTGTTCAGTACCCCGATGGGTTTACACACACTTCCCACACATAAGTTCTTTCAACCCTCTTATGCCACTTTTAAATAATAATACAATCATAGATTTCTTGACGACAAAGAGAGCGGGGTGATACTGGAGGTTAATTGCAATACAGGTGAATAGTTTATCATGTTGTTTATTTGCTTTCAAAACTGTAAATTTTATCATGGTTTAGAGATTTTAGATTTCCTTTAAGAAATCATCTAGAGAATGGGGAAGCACTTAAAAGTGATTCCTTAAGAATATGGACGGCGTAAAAAGTTTAAAGATCATCATAATTCTCAAAGATTTAAACCATATCTCTAGTGTAATACTCTAGCAAAGATAATTTGAGGACAAAATGAGAGTGACAATTGACTTAAAAATCAATTATCTGAGCTATATATTAATATCAAGACCTCTTTGAACTATTTCAATTTGCTTGAAAAACACAAGTCTTAAAATAAATTCTTCCTTCGACAATAGTTTTTTCATCAGAAATATATTGATTCAAAAAGAAAGATAAGAAGAAAAATCATTCAAAATAATAAAAGAAAACAAAAACACACAACAAACCAAATCAAATTTTATTAATGGGATTCAAAATCAAAAGTACAAAAAATCAAAATAGCAAAATAAAACTTTTAGGAAATGATTTTGGCCAAAGATAAACTTGAGTTTTTGTATCAACTATCATCTCACTGTAAAATAAAGGAAGAACTAAATCATATAAAATATCATGTGCGAGCTAGTTATTTTCTTAAGATAGTGATGCATAAGATGTTACTTTGAACAAGCATTATTATTAAAAATAAAAGAGACTAAAAATAGAAAAATCTTCATTAAGATGAGTGCAGTCCTACTCATGGAACCTTAGGTCACGGTTGAATTGATAGTTCAAATTTACTTGTCTCTTTACTTTCCATTTAAATTTTTTATGATGATACTGTGTTCTTGAAAATGAATCTTCAATGAAAAATAGAGAGAAAAATATTTAAAGTGGACTTCCCTGACAACATTCATATTATGGTTCTCTTAGTGTGCCCGCTTATGTTCATAACTGCATTATTACAAAAATAAATATTGAGAAATAAAACTAAAAGAAAACCTACTCCTAAACCTAATCTAACTACTAAACAAATAAAAAAATACTAAGTGAAGTCATGTTTCCAATGTATCCATCGGAGTAACTCCAATCCTGCAATGGAAACAAAATCAAATATTACTAAAAAGAATGGTAGTATATCAAAAAATAACAAAAATATATCATACTTACCTTTATCATCATCATTTAAAAACAAAACAAACATGACCTAACCATTCTTTTGAAACTTCTTGATGTATGAATCCTCCAACCATTCTGCAATATGGTCATGATATGAGTCATAATGACATGTAAGAGTGTAAGTAAGTTTGGAACACTTATCAATATCATGGGGACTTGACATAACCATCAGCCAATGCCGAAATGCCCCATCCTCCTGACAATTCTCCAAGTGTTCATCGCTTTCTTCACACAGAGGATCTAAAAAAATCATGTGATGCTTACTTCCTAAATATTTAGGTAGAAACAAAGAAAGAGCGACTTTATCTTTATTATGAAGATTTTTTGTATATGAATCTTCAAGACAATCTAAGATCCTATCATAAAAATTAGGATGAAAACTATGACTTTGATGAAATGAATATATCAATGGGGAACACATCATAAGAGGATTCATGACATTAGTTAGATTATTTCTTTGAACGATTCCTTTGATGAGATTGATCGTTTCAAAATGTGAAGCATAAACATTAAAATTTGAAGTAATCAAAGAATGAATATGCAATGTAGAATATTCAATCTCCATAAGGATGAGTGCATTGTCTTTTTCAAAAATAAATCGTGTAAAATCATCTTGCAACATGTCATTTTTCCATTCGAGTGATGAAAGTGAAAGAACATCAAATCCAACTTGATAAGTGTTATGTTTGGAATTAGTTTCACCAAAATTTGGCATATCGAAAAGATTGGATTGTAGTGGAAAAGAGTAAGATACCGTGGGTAAAGTATCAAATCCTCCAGAATCTAAGAAAAGATCAGGATATAAAGAGTAAAAGGAATCGGAAATAAGCACATGAAAAGAATATCTTGAGCTATGATATTTAACAATGGTATTCCCAAGACATTCCTCTTCATTTTCATTAAAACTTTCACTTTGTTTTGGTGATAAATTCTTCAACATATTATGATCATCTAAATTTGCCTCCTGTACGATAGATAATTCAAAAATTTCATGGAAAACATCTGATCTTTCATGTTGATAAGGTACGATTTGTAGATGAGGATTTAATGTTTCTTCTTTCAATTGTAGATCTACATCTCTAATCAGTTTCATTGGAATGTTAGAATGCTTAAGATCATTTTCATCACCTAAGTCTTCTTCAATAACTGAATATAAATACTGATTAGAGGAAGAGTTGGGAGAATGAGGACATTCACCTTGACCCAACATCAAATATTCTTCCACGATGGTCGAGGACTGAAAATACAATGATTCATAGGAAAACCCAATTTGATTGTAAGTAAGAACATTTTCAATAGATTCTACCTCCCTTGCTTGTTCAACATTTTCAGATGGATCCATTTCAGCCTGTGAACACAATTCTTCTTGCAATTGAGTGATAGTATTTGTAACTGCTTCATCATTTGCAATGGAATATGACTGGATGCAAGCATCATACAGGATATTTAATACAAATGACATGTCATCAAGATTAAATTTACAAAGAACATGATGGATTCTTGTCGAAAATCCTTTTGAAGATGAATCGCCATTGATTAGCAAAGTCTAAAATTCTTCACATAATTGATTGTAATCATAGATTTCAAAAGCATCTAAAAAATTATCTACAAATTGAAACCAATCAAAAATGTTATATGTTGGAAAAGACTCAAACCAATGTTTAATTCGACCCCTGAAAGTGAAAGAAAACTGTAACATCCCACTCTGGCGCACTGAGAAAACCTATTCTTTGAGGACACTTGCTCGCAAGGGATCTGAACTTTTATGATGTTAAAACATTTATCCTTGATTATGATGCGTTATGATAGATGACATGATGTTTTACTGCTTTGACGTAGACAAGTGTTATTGACTCAGTTTTATTGAATGTGCAGGGTTTTGGACCTTGAGGATGCAGAGGCATCGGTGGAACCCCTTGGACTCCGGATTGAGTCAAGGAGTGTGCTATTTGGGTTGATTTATTTACTGTGATATTTCATTGATTTGATGATATGATGTTGACATGTTCTGACACGATTGTTGATGATAGCTTGTTGACCAAACTCACATATGGAGTAAAGGGGTCACACACGATTAACAGAGAGGTTGAGGGAGAGGTGTGGATAGAAGCCCTACCACAACCTACTAGCACTCCCACTGTGGCTCAAAATGTAGGTTAACGATTACCTAGTTTGAGAGGATCCACGATGCTGTGAGGGTAAACTACGACCGTCGCTCACGATGATTCTAAGGAGCGTGCCTTATTCCTTAGAGCCCTTAGTCTCCAACAAGTTCACCTGGTGGAGTGTTGACTCCAGGGGTTATAGATGTCTACCAATCAGTCAAGTTGGGGAGTGGCACCCTTTTAGCATGTGTTGCATCCTGAAGGGCACGTCGCGCAAAAGAAACACAAGTTGGCGAGTGGCACCCTTGGAGCACGTGGTGCATCCTGAAGGGAACATCGTGCAAAAGAAATACAAGTTGGCGAGTGGCACCCTTGGAGCATGTGGTGCATCCTGAAGGGCACGTCGCGTAAAAGAAACAACCGAGGCGAGTGGCACCCTTGGAGCACGTTGTGCATCCTGAAAGGCATGTCGCATTGATGTTGAGGAAGGAACAAACCTAGATGGCCCTAAGACATTTAACACCTTAATAAATTCTTAAAATGACTTCCCTAAATAATTGTCGCCCAGTTCAAAATCTAAACCTAAGTCTAAAACGTTTATAGGGTAAAATTTTGTTTAGCCTTAAGAAAAAGACCCTATAAAAATAAAAATAAAGATATAAACTAAAAACCACTTAATTAATAGTTTTAGTCTTCTTAAATTTAGGGGGTAAAATTAAGAGAGGAATAATTTAATTAAAATTCGTGGTTTTAAATTGTTAAATAAATAAATAAATTATTTAACTTGTGGAAGTATAAAAAGATTTTAAATTAATAATAAAGGGAAAAGAGTAAAAGGCGCAACTGCCATTTTGGCTGTAATAAAAGGGGAAAGAAAAGAATAATAAGAATTAGGAAACTAAGTAATGGAGGAAACATAATAAAGGAAAGTTGGAAACATATGGTAAAAAGTGAGGTCAACATAGTAAGGAATCTACAATTAAGAACCTTCTAATTTGAGCTAATTTAGCAACTTCTTTTTAGGGAAATAATTAAAACATGTAAGGGGATCTAGGAACACCTAGGAGGAAATTTAGGAGCAACTCTAGGTGGGTGAGGGAAATGAGTCAATTAATAATTTAAAGAAAATAATTATTGGAGGAAAGAGGGGGATGGACGACACTTGTGCGAAGGAGAATATTTAGAATATTTTTATTAAAACTTAATTTAAAAGTGATTTAGGGAAAGTGTGAGGTTCGAACAACTCTATAAAAGAAAGGGAAGATGAGGAAGATGGGGATCGGTTGTTAGTGTAATGTTACATTGCCGGATTTGTGACTTGATTGATTACTTGTGGAGAGTTTGGAATTTCCAGCTCGGATAGGACTAGTAGCTCAGCCTTGCGAGGTGAGCTGGGAAGATAGACTTACCATATGGATTTTGTGTGGCCCCTTTGTGGCTTAGGGGGCTAAAGAGGAAGCAGAGTACCCCTAGCGATTGGCTGGGAGGTACCGGTGAGGTCTCGATGATCGACAAGCAAGAGCGACACAGAGCGCGGGATGTCATCCGAAGCAGGCGACAAGGCAATGGTATGACTTGTATTTTAGTATATCATAATGCATTGTGATTTACTTTTGTTAATAAAGTTATTTATATCTGTGATTTGCGAGATGATGAAAATTTCTACTACTGTTATATTTTTTTATTTTTTTTCTCCTTGACTCTCCGTTAGATGTTTCCGAGCTATCTTAGCTCTGTGCTTAATGCGCTCCTCGCGAATCCACTCTGCATTGATTCCACCTCTTAACTAGGGATTTAACCGCCTCTCCTTAGGATTTTATCACAGAAATTTAGTGCATTGGTGTGAACTTTAGTGTTTGTGTTTGGTTCTATTTGCACGGGAATTTGTTCCTCCATCCTGCTTGATTTTATGATGAAATTTTTTCCCAACCGATTCTCAAAGATACCGGTCTAAATTTTGATTGAACTTTACATGTCTGGCATGCCTTTGTGTTCAGAATTCTTGTAATGTAATCTAGTCCAATGAAATCTTTTTTAATGGTTAAAATTTTACGTAATGTAAGTTAAGTTTTATAGCATGAACGGAATTGTCTAAACCACTTCTATTTACACCCTCCAACTAGATGGAACAACGTCCCTTTCCTCTGTGATCCACTTTAAAATCCTTCATCGGACCACCTCTGCAACAGTATTAAGGTCACCCAATTCAGCTCCGACGACTATGGTTGATTCTGGAAATCCTTTCCTCTGTCGTCCACCTGAATGCCCTCTAAAAATCTTTGCCTCTGTATTAAAAAGGGGAGGAAAAAAAAATTCTAAACGTTCACTTTCGCCATGCTACTTTATGGAACCGTTGTTTGTCTTTGCTGCTGTGAATAAAAGAAGAACCCGCTAACCTCCACCTCTGCAATCCTATATTAACCTCTTGTACTTCGTCCCTACTCATGATTCAAGGTCACACCACTTCACCTCTGTGTACGGTTAAAATGAGACGCAATTCCCTTCCTCCTGGGATTTTCTATACAATAGAAACCTCAGCCAACTCGCGAACCTTCCGCGTGCTGAATTCGTGATCTTTCTACTACCCTGTGTACATCGTATGTGTATCTCTATTGACAATCCAAATCCCTTAAATTTGGGTGGTTTCAATCCGTTACCCAGAATTCACGATTAAATGACCGCCTTGGATGCACAGCACGCCCACGTCTTGTTCACTCCTTCACGGTTGATTTATGATAATGCCTTCAAATTTTTCTCACCTACTAGGATTGCACAGTTGGTGCATGATATCACGGGCAGACCCTTCCCCTTGAGGATAGTATTACTTAATTAAATTGGTGCCAGCTTGAGCAGTCAACACGGTTACAGATTTTAGGATTAGCGATCCAACAAGTACTACTCTCTTTTTCTTGGCGTTTTAGTTGAATGCCACACACCCAACACCCTGGCAGTAATTGTTTCACAATATTATCACGACTGATCTTACTTGGCAACAAAATAATGCCTCGTGTAAGCCGTCGGTTAGGAATCGATTACTTAATAGTTGTATTTATCAATTTTACAAGTATTATCGCTCAAGTTGTTAGCGTTAAGGGTTCCAGTAGTTTTATTATCAATCTAGTTAGACCTCTTACCACCTGTGTGACTGGCATTGGACAGATGCTTCATGTGCATCATTCAATCTCCTGCATTGAGCAATTTGAGGTCCTGCGACATCGTCGTCCCTTATGAGCCTCCTTAAGTTATAAGGATTTTGTTTGTTTTGTTAGTATTTTATAATTGATGGTACCTAACCTTAGAATTAGGGTCTCCCTTTTTATGTCTACTAAATTTCGGAGTTAGTGTAATGGCTATGTCAGCGCATTCTGTTTTTGTAATAGGTATTTGTAAAGTTACCATAATATGTTGCTATTACAAATGTGGATGTAGGTTACTATTACAAAATAAATGTAAACGTTACGGGTGATAAATATCAAATGTAATGATTGGTTACTTTATGGAAATATTAGTGTATTATAAAATGGGATGTTTTATGTTTTCAAATTTTATGGTGGGGTAATTGTATACTAATTGGATTTATGTGGAGTAATTGGATCTGCAATGAATGTTATGGTGGAAGCCAATATCGAGGGTAATGATAACCTTCAAGCTATTATTTTTCATGATAAAACTAATATAATATAAGGTTTAAGTTACTGTTATTGCTTAGGGTAATGATCGACGTAATGTAATGTGGAAGGTGTGCTTATGGTATTGCTAATGCTAAGGTTATCATTGTTTTATGGTAATGATTATGTACTAAAACGTTTAATGTTAATGCTAAAGGTTATGACAATATAAAATGTGATGTTGTTGTGGATAATGTTACTGAAAATTTATGGTATTGGTGACATCTAAGATGTATTGATATTAATAATTTAATTGTCGAGTAAGGGAAATAAAAATATAATGTGATTAATATCTCAGGGTAATGTTATTAAATTGTTGTAATTGTTAACCAAATGTAATTTCTTCGAACTAAGAGCAATCGTCTATTATGAGTTAGTAATGAGAATTAGCAATCATTGAGTTTACACTGTGTCCAAAGGGTGGTTTGGTAACTCGTTGATTTTTGAAATTAAATGGAGATTTAGGTCTATAATCAATACCCTTTTGAGTTGTAGATAATGCCTTGTCTTAACCACGTCTGGTCGACGTCAGAGTCATTATGATTTGCGCCTTCCGTAGGGGACGTGGTGGTCCTTTTGACTATTGTTATACTTGTTGGTAATCGTTGTTTCTTGGTTTTCTTGTATCGAGTGGGATGTAGACACCTCCATGTTCCTCAGAATAGTCGCCAGCCCTGAGACCTTAAATGGTCAAAATCAATGGGAACATGGGCTTCAGCATTGATTATGTGTCTTGGAGGTCCTAACCTTGCAGGGTAGGACAAATGGGAAGTCAGTCTTTTTATGGTCGATCGATGGTCATTTACTGATTGCAGTTACTTGATGTGCGCTTTATGTCATCCTGTTGTGTTCATCATGGTTGCGTCTTGTTAGTTGTCGGGTGGCGACATAGAGTCGAATGTGTTGTTTCTCTTGTACACTCATGCACACACATTTAAAAAAAAAAAAAAATCACTTGTTACAAGAGCTTGTCGTCGTAACGAGGGGGTACGTTACACAAACAATCTGCACAAAACCTTTAAATCAAAAATATCATGCTTGATGCATTTACACCAAAACTTGCTAATATGGTATTTTGCAGATACATTCCCCATACCATCAAAGGTGAGTTTGGAAAAGCAAGAGACTGTCTTGTTGGGAACATCAGGTAATGAGAAGTGGAAAGCATGTTCCAACACAGTGATTTGGGGAGCCATGGGAAATTAATAAATTTGAAACAAAGACTCCTACAAGGCTAGCTTGTTAGTCTTGCCCTCCTTCTAGCACCATTTGTTGACGGGTGAAATTGACTGTCTGTCAACTGGAAGAATGAGTCCAGTATGGGGTTGTCTAAATAACCCAAGTTGTTTGTTGTAACTTGTTCTGACGAGTTTAATGGCTCTGTTAGCCAATCTAAGCATCCTAAAAGAAACAAATGAAAGAGAGAAATAACTAACTAATTACTAAACACTATATATATCTATATATATGTACATATACTCTAATGTAACTGTTAGTAGTTATATTTAAGTAGAAGATATACAAGTCTCATTTATTTACATGATTTACAAGCTGCAAGTTTTAATCCAAACTTATGAAAATCAATGGAAAAATGATTACTTCTAGGAAGCAGATAAAGAAAGCACATAAAAATATTTATTGTTTTTCTTTTATAAATTTAAAGAATCTTGCAAAAAAATTAATGAAACATGAACATGTGGATAGTCAAAGTTGAACCATACATTCATTGTTTCATTCATAAACAACTTAACTAAATAACACACATAGTAACCTGTCGCTAATCGACGAAACTTATCTTTTTTTGTTGTATGAGCTACCGCATGTACTGTTGTTAAGGGAAACCTATAAAAGAACAATACTAGCACTTCCAGAATACATTCAAAGAAGTATTTGATATTGGAGTAAATTAATAACAACAGGAAGACAACTAATTAAAAATTGTGTGATCTTAAGATAATCAATATTTAAGAACGAAAGAAAACTCAATTCTGGGTATTGCTATTATCCATCATTTAACATTAGAAATAAATTCCATAATAATCAAATGATTGACTGATCACACATAAAAAATGGAATAAGAAATTATGGGAAGCATATAACATTTAACAGTATGAAAATGTAACATCCCGCTCTGGCGCACTGAGAAAAATTATTATTTGAGGACACTTGCTTGCAAGTGATTTGGACTTTTATGATATTAAAACATTTATCCTTGACTATGATGTGTTATGATAGATGACATGATTTTTCACTGCTTTGACATAGACAAGTGCTATTGACTTAGTTTTATTGAGTGTGCAGTGTTTTGGACCTTGAGGATGCAGAGGCATCGATGGAACCCCTTGCACTCCAGATTGAGTCAGGGAGTGTGCTATTTGGGTTGATTTATTTGTTGTGATATTTCATTGATTTGATGATATGATGTGGACATGTTCTGACACGATTGTTGATGATGCAGGCTGACAATGTCTTGCCAACCAGACTCACATATGGAGTAAAGTGGCCACACATAATTACCAGAGAGGTTGAGGGAGAGGTGTGGACAACGGCCCTGCCACAGCCTACTAGCACTCCCACCATGCCTCGAACTGTAGGTAAACGATTACCTAGTTCGATAGGATCCACAATGTTGTGAGGGAAGACTACGACAGTCACTCACAATGATTCTAAGGGGAGATCAATAAGGTGGAGGCCTTATTCCTTAGAGCCCTTAGTCTCCCACAAGTTCACCTAGCAGAGTATTGACTCCACGGGGTATTGATGACTACCAATAAGTCAAGTTGGCGAGTGGCACCCTTGGAGCACGTGGTGCATCCTAAAGGGCACGTCACGCAAACTAAACACAAGTTGGCGAGTGGAACCCTTGGAGCACATGGTGCATCTTGAAGGGCACGTCGCGCAAAAGAAACGAACGAGGAAAGTGGCACCCTTGGAGCATGTGGTGCGTCCTGAAGGGAATGTCACATTGATGTTGATGAAGGAACAAACTTAGATGGCCCTAAGACATTTAACAAATTAAGAAATTCTTAAACAACTTCCCTAAATAATTGCCGCCCCGTTCATAATCTAAATCTAAGTCTAAAACTTCTCTAGGGTAAAATTTTGTTTAACCTTAAGAAATAGACCCTATAAAAATAAAAATAATAATTTAAACTAAAACCAAATTAAGTAATAGTTTAGTCTTCATAAAATTATTGGGGTAAATGAAGAGAGTAAGAATTTAATTAAAACTAGTGGGTTTAAAAATTGCAAAGAAGAAATTAATTCTTAACTTGTGAAAGTATAAAAAGATATTAAATTAATAACAAAAGGAAAAGATTAAATAACGCAACTGCCATTTTGGCTCTAATTAAAAGGGTAAAGAAGGGAAATTTTTTTTTAGGAAACTAAGGAATGGAGGAAACATAATAAAGGAAAGAAGGGGACATATGGTAAAAAGCAAGGTCAACATAGTAAGGAATCGACAATAAAGAACCTTCTAATTTGATCTAATTTAGCAACAACTTTTTCAGGGAAAGTATTTAAAACATGTAAGGGGATCTAGGAACACCTAAGAGTAAATTTAGGAGCAACTCTAGGTGGGTGCGGGAAATGAGACAATTAAGAAATTTAAAGAAAATAATTATTGGAGGAAAGAGGGGGATGGATGACACTTGTGCGAAGGAGAATATTTAGAATTTTTTTTAGTTAAAACTTAATTTAAATGTGATTTAGGGAAAGTTGGAGGGTCTAAAAACTCTATAAAAGAAAGAGAAGATGAGGAAGAAGGGGATTGGTTGTTAGCGTAATGTTACGCTGCCGTATTTGTGACTTGACTGATTACTTGTGGGGAGTTGGAATTTTCCCAGCTCGGATAGGAGTGGTAGCTCGGCCTTGTGAGGCGAGCTGGGAAGCTAGACGTAGCATCTGGATAGTGTGTGTCCCCTTTGCGGCTCGGGGGGATAAGGGGGAAGCATAGTAACCCTAGCGATTGGCTGGGAGGTACCGGTGAGGTCTCGACGGTCGGCGAGCGGGAGCGGCACAGAGCACGTGGATGCCATTTGAGGTAGGTGATAAGGAAAAATGTACGCTCGTTATTTAGTAGAGTAGGATGCTTGGATTGGTAATTTCGCATTTAAATTATTGCTGTATAATTTTTCAGTCAATGACAATCACTGATATAGTTATAATGGCTGGTAGTATATACATGGTTGCATTGTTATTTATATAGTTAATTCAATGAGTTCCACCCTGTTATTTTCATAGAAAATGTGTAGTAAAGGCTAAATCGTGCAATAATAAATATGACCCTTTTTTCTCTGTTACTTACACAAGAAATGGGACCTTCCTGAATTGGATGTAATGGTGAATCTGTCCTGCCCTAGCAATTGTCTGGAATCGATAAATACTTATCACTTATGTTGTTAACTAGATAAGAAAAAGTAAAATTTTGAATTCATCCTGTGATGGGGGTAATGGCGATTGTAGAATATATGAATAGTCTGTGATGGTATTCCCGGTAGTTGCATTGTGGTTTAATGGCATCTCAAGTCACTGGCATGCGATTGTCGATACTGGAAATTTTATTGCGTAATTAGTTACTATGATTTTTTTCCCTTTTGAGTGCTCGCGGCTAAAAGTGGGACTAGGTGTCGTTCCACATTTGGACGCGTTTAATTTTTTTTTTATGTTATCCTTAGATTAGGTTTTCTTGTTGGGCCATGCCTCATTTTATATATGGAAAATTTTAAGTTTTCATGGTCTAGTTTTTTATTTAAATTCGGGACTGCGTAATTTTTATTTATTTATTTTCTGGAATTATTTCCTTGACTATTGCGACCCAGCCTCAGCAAATGAATTGAGTTATTTGGAATCGATATTAGGGACCATGTAGTTCCCTTTATTTATACTGGAGCTATTTCTTAAATTGAGACCAGAACATCCGCAACGATAGCGTGAGGGGGATCCGATTATTCTGGACAGGGTATTGTTTTAATGCTCTAAATTAATGTCGTGGGTTGCCAGCGATAGGCCCTTCATCTGGATGGTTAGACAACTCTACGATTTGGGGAGAAACCCCCACGGTTTCATCTTCAAGTCTCTGTATTGAGGTTGGGAATTCATGTGCATTGGGCAAGAATACCCACATGTTTCCACACGATCTAATCTCTGTGCTTTGGTTGTATTTCATGTTTGGGTTGCCAGTGAGTTCTGGCTAACAGTCATTCAAATCTGTCGCCCTTTCCCCTATAATGAGACTATTTCAGTTATCCCTGCAACAACATGTCTAAAACCGTTAACCCTGCCAGCGAGACTATTTCAGTTCGCCCTGCAACACCACGTCTAGAACCGTTAACCCTGTCAGCTGTGTCAACTCGAACCCCTCTCCTTGCATTAAGAAAAAAGGGATCTGATTGAGTTTGTTATTCACCTAGCTCGGACAGAGCGTGACACGTGGCTATGAAGAGGTTTGACGTGGTCATAGGATTTTCTGAGTTGACCGCTAGTTCTTATTATTCTTGATAAATTACAGAATGTATTGTTGGTGATTACTGTTTCTGAATAAGAAAAAGTAATGTTTGCAGTAAAATATGGATTAAAATGTTAGTGTTAAAAAAGGTAATGACGTTGTCATTTATTTGCAATGTTAAAGTAGTGAAAAAAGTAATGATACGTTTAAATTTATTGTAAGGACTCTTTAATTTTATCAATGTTGACAACAGATAAAGGGTAAGGTCCTTGAACTAAGAACAATAATTATTATGATATAGAAAAAGGGGGAATTGGCATTTAAATTATTTTGTACTTATTTATCAGATTGGGTTGGTAAACCGTCGACTAACGGGAACTAAACGAAGTGATTGATCGGTATTGTTGCCAAGTGAGTCATAGGTGATGTTGAGTCTTAATTAATGGTAGAGATTGACTTGAAATATTCATGGCTAATGTGTTAGATTGGATTGTGATGTAAAAAAAAAGGCATTATGTTATATTATTGTTGTTCATCACTTAAATTGCTATGATAATTTCCATCGACTTATAATTTGATTATATGTATTATCTACAATGCAATACTGTAAGCAACCATGAGTTAGTATGGACGCACTATCATAAGATGCTAGTTGGAAGAGATGTTGGATTAAAAGTTGGGGTGCTTATTTTCCTTGATAGAACTAGTTGTATTTAGTGACCATTGCTAATTGGATTAATTATAATTTTATTCATACTAGTTATCCTACAATTGATGTTACTTATGGTTCCAACCTTAGCGAAGTTCTGACTGGCTTACTAGATTCTAATTAACATTGGTATGAGTGGCGCCTTAAAGTTAAGTAGATGACTACCCTTGCTTCTGGACTTAAAATAGGATTGGTTTCCTTGTGCATGTACTTATGTCGGTTCCTTTTGGATTTAGTAACCAAACCCTCTTGCACTATGGAATTCTTGTGATGTGTGTTGATATATAGAGCCTTATCGCACAGTGATCATCATTGATGTTTGATGATTTGGCATTTTTACTTTTAGTCTGGATTGTGTTGGCGGGATGTAGACACCTCCATGTTCCTCAGAACAGTCGCCAGCCTTGAGACCTTAAATGGTTAAAATCTATGGGAACCTGGGCTTGAGTGTTTCTTATGTGTCTTGGAGGTCCTAACCATTGTAGGGTAGGACAAGCGGGTAGTCAGTCTTATTTTTGTCGGTTGATAGTCGTTCCTTGCTTGCAGATGTTTATGTACGTATTAGATCCTTACGATTGATATCACAGTTGCATGCGTCATGATTTTTCGTCATGTGGTGGCACAAAGTTAATGTCTTGTTACCCTTGTACACACACCCACAAAAAAAAAAATAAAAAAAAAATTACTTGTTATAAGAGGTTGTCGGTGTAACAAGGAGGGTCGTTACATATGGTATCATAGTGGGTTTGACCCGTGACTTGGGATTCACTACGAATTTTGTGACATGATTTGATTTCATTATACTGTTGTCGATCGAGTTGATTGTGTGTGTGCAGGTAATCATGGTCAGAGGATGCCGCGGAGGTAGACGACGGGGTGCTAGGGGAGGAGGTGTGACGCCTCCAGTAGCATCCACGCCCGAGGGGTTTAACCCCCAGGGAGACGAGCAGGTTCTCAGACAGGAGTAGATAGCAGTTGGCGATGTTGTTGGGCTGATGAGATATTTTCAACGCATATCCGAGGCACTGATCAGTCGTTTGGACAGAGATGAGTCCAGAACACCAGCACCCATTGAGGTTCCACCGCGCACACCGACCGTTACTGGTAGCATTCACCGTGAACTCGAGAGGGTTAAATTTCCCGAGTTCTTTGGTGCCCCGGATGGCGCAGACGCTGAGGCATGGTTGTAGAACATGGAGATGTGCTTCACACTTCGCGATTATACCTCCAACATGAAAGTCTGCATGGCGGTATTTCAACTGAAGGGGAGTGCTCTTCTATGGTGGAAGACGCTCGTGCCGTAGCTGAACATGGCCATTGAAGACGTGTCATGGGAACTGTTCGAGGAATATTTCTGAGAGAGGTATCTTTCAGAGGAATTCATTGAGTGTCAGCTCAATGATTTCAACGCTTTACGACAAGGAATTTGTACGGTGCCCGAGTACGAGGCACATTCTATGGAGCTTCTCTGGTATGCTCTGCACCTTAACATAGAAAAGCTTAAGGTCAACAGGTTCGTGTTCGGCCTTAACGGAAGCCTGCATGCTAAGGTGGCAGCCTTCATGCTAAGGTTAGTATTTTGATGCCTCAAATATTGCATGATGTCATCCAGAAGGCCCTCATAGCAGAGGAGGAGCTTATCAGTGGGGATCAGACCAGGACTTCAGTGAGACCAGCAGGGCAGGGTTCATCTGGAACACCGCAGCATCAGACACCTGTGAAACATACGCTGGGATATCGTGGCTGCTAGAGGGGACCCACTTTCACTACACCCCGGTGACTTCCACCTCAACAGCGGACACCTTATTGGGGACCACCACATCAGCAGCAGCGTCGCCCACAACAAGAACAGTTTAGGCATGTTTAGCAGAACAAAATAGGTCTTCAGGTCGGTGGGTCGTCTTCTTCTACTTCGGGTACCAGGACTACTGGGTCGAAGAAGGGGTGTTGGACATGTGGGGAGCCACACTACCAGTGCGATTGTCCTATGGAGAGGACCAGAGCATCCATATCAATCGGACCCACTACAGTGGGAGATATGGGCAAGGCTCATCGCATTCATGCAGCGGTGAATAACCACCAGGAAGAGCACCAGTCGACTGTGCTCGAGACGACAGGTATTGTTGTTGATCAGACCCTTAGTGTTTTGATAGATCCTGGTGCTACTGAGAGTTTCATTTATGGTGCAGCGCTAAAAAGGATTAAGGTAAAGGTAGTCGAACAGGACGAGTTTATCTTCATAGAAATGGCTTCGGGAGCCAAACAGAAGGTTGAAGGAAAATTTACGGGTTGTGCACTTAACCTAGGGTAGTTTATCATGAGGGTCAACTTGTACGTCATGATATTACGATCTTATGACATTGTGATTGGTATGGATTGGTTGGAATCGCATGAGGCGATACTCAACTTTAAGACGAAAAGGTTGAGCTTAGTCGATGACGAAGGACAGAGATGTGCGATTGTAGGACGGAACAAAGGAGTATCACTAAGTTTCATATCTTCCTTACAGTTACGGAATATTATGCGCAAGGGGTGCAAGATTTATGCAATCCTTGCGCTAAACAAAAAAGGGAGTAGCGGAAGGTCTAGAACACCTTCCGGTGGTGAAGGAGTTTTCGAACGTATTTCCAGAGGAGTTACCTAGGATGCTACCGGAAAGGGAATTGGAGTTTACCATAGACCTAAAACTGGGGACCGAACTGATAGCAAGAATGCCTTATCAGATGTCGACCCCGGAGTTGCAAGAGTTGAAAATGAAACTGAAGTTGTTGCTGGACCTGGGACTAATACGTCCTAGTGTGTCATCGTGGGGTGCACCTGTTATTTTCATTCGGAAGAAGGACAAATTGTGGAGGCTTTGCATTGAATACCGTCAACTGAAGAAGGCTACGATCAAGAATCAATATTCCTTACCAAGAATTGATGATCTGTTCGATCAAATGAAGGGTGCAACGGTGTTTTCCAAGATCGATTTGCGATCAGGGTATCACCAGTTATAGATCAAGGAGGATGAAGTCCCTAAAACCGCCTTTAAGATGAGGTTTGGACACTACGAATTTACAGTTTTACCATTTGGACTAACAAACGCCCCTGGGGTATTTATGAGTTTGATGAACGGGGTTTTCCGCGAGTACTTGGGAAAGTTTGTCCAATTATTCATTGACGATATTTTGATCTACTCTTGGAAGAAAGAGGAGCATGACGAGTACTTGCGCTTGGTACTACAGTTCCTGTGAGAGCACAAATTGTATGGGAAGTTGTCCAAATTCTCTTTTTATCAATTGAGGATTCACTACTTATGGCATGTCATCTATGGCGAAGGTATCACCGTGGATCTAGCCAAGGTTGAGGCTAGTATGGAATGGCCAGCACCGACGAATGTCATAGAAGTGCATAGATTTATAGGTTTAGCAGGATATTATCGATGGTTTGTCAAGGGATTTTCGAAGATAGCAAATTTGATCATGAAATTGTAGAAGAAAAATAAGAAGTTTGTTTGGACCGAGTAATGCGTGGATTCATTTTGGAGGCTTAAATATTTGTTGACAACAATGCCGATACTAAAGGTCCTTGACATGGACGCGGACTTCTTGGTATGCACAGATGCATCCAAGGAAGGTTTAGGCAGAGTCTTGATGCAAGACGGATGAGTGATTGCTTACATTTCGAGGAAACTGAGAAGGCATGAAGAGAACTACGCGACACATGATTTGGAGTTATTATCCATCGTATATGCCTTGAAGGGTTGGAGACACTACCTTGTTGGACAAAAATTTGAACTAAAGACTGATCATTGTGGACTACAACACATTTTTACGCAAAGCGACCTGAACACATGACAACGGCATTGGTCGAAATTGCTTAGAGAGTACGACTTTGAGATTACTTACATAAAGGGAACAGTGAACCGAGTGGTGGATGCATTGAGTCGAAGGTCGCGCATCTTTTTGGTGTTGCCTCTTCAGATGAACTTACGTGAGAAAATTCTCACTTTACAGCGTGCAACAAATGGTACAAAGAGGTCGAGGGTTTTATTGGACAAAACACAATGATGGTGCCATGATATGAGGGATTTTCTTTTGATAGTGATGGGTTATTGAGGTTTAAAGGTCAGATTTACATACCACCCAACGATGAGTTGAGGATGTTGATCCTGAGCGAGGCTCATAGAGCCGTTTACATGGTGCACCCGGGAGTCACGAAGATGAGGGAAGATCTTAAACCCTTATTCTTATGGAGGGGAATGAAGGCTGACATAGTCAACTATGTGGCCAGATGTCTAGAGTGTCATCAGGTAAAGGCTGAACATAAACACCCGACAGGATTACTTCAAACACATGTCATTCCGGAATCAAAATGGGAGGTCATTTTGATGGATTTTATTGTTGGATTGCCACTAACAGCAAGGAGACATGACTTGATTTTTGTAGTAGTAGACACTCTGACGAAGAGTGCTCACTTTATTCCTGTACATACGACATATCAGGCACCTGACATAGCGAGGGTTTTCATCAGTGAGATTGTGAGGCTACATGGGATGCCTAAGAGGATAATATCTGATCGAGGATCAATGTTTACTGAATGATTTTGGACGAGTTTCCAAGAGGACTTGGGAACCCAACTTAAATTTAGTACTGCGTATCACCCAGACACTGACGGACAGACCGAACGAATGAAACAAATCTTGGAAGACATGTTGTGAATGTACATGATGGACCAACAAAAGCGTTGGGAGGAATTCTTGCCTCTAGTAGAGTTTGTTTACAACAACAGTTACCAGAGCACCATTAAGATGGCGCCTTTTGAGTTTCTTTATGGGAAACCATGTCGAACGCCCTTGAGTTGGGATCGGCTTGAGGATAGGGTCCTCGTGGGACCCAAAGCGATCCAAGAAATGGAATACCAAATGCAAACCATAAGACACGGGATTAAAGAAGCGCAGGATCGACAGAAGAGTTATGTCGATGCACACCGACTTGACCGTAGTTATAAGGTCGGAGATTGAGTCTTCTTGTGGGTTAAACCGCATAAGAGTTCGATCAAGTTTGTAAAGGGAGCTAAAATATCTCCTAGGTTCGTGGGACCTTTTGAGATTGTGGGAAGAAAGGGGCCCATGGCCTATCGACTATCCTTGCCTGATTCTTTGAGGTGTATGCACGATGTTTTTCATGTATCTGTTTTGAGACATTATATTAGTGATCCTACACATGTGATTGAAATGAGTTCCTTGCAGGTATCAGATGAGGGAGCTCTCTTGGTTGAGCTGGTCCGCATCTTAGATCATCGCGTTCGACAGTTACGATGTTGAACGGTAGATCAATTCAAGGTCCAGTGGGACAGTTATAGTCCACACTCGGCGACCTGGGAGGACGCATATGATATGCACCAACAATTTCCATTTTTGTTTGATATATAGACTTATGATACTGTGATATTTTTATTTCAGCATTTATACTGAGAAACTTCAGGGTAAAGTTTAGACCAAGAGGGGGTGTATGTAACATCCCACTCTGGTGCACTGAGAAAACTTATTCTTTGAGGACACTTGCTTGCAAGTGATATGGAATTTTATGATATTAAAACATTTATCCTTGATTATAATGCGTTATGATTGATGACATGATGCTTCATTGCTTTGACATGGACAAGTGCTATTGACTCAGTTTTATTGAGTGTGCAGGGTTTTGTACCTTGAGGATGCAGAGGTATCGATGGAACCCCTTGGACTTCAGATTGAGTCAGGGAGTGTGCTATTTGGGTTGATTTATTTGATGTGATATTTCATTGATTTGATGATATGATGTGGACATGTTCTGACACGATTGTTGATGATGCAGGCTGACGATAACTTTTCGACCAAACTCACATATGGAGTAAAGGGGCCACACACAATTACTAGAGAGGTCGAGGGAGAGGTGTGGACAACAACCCAACCACAACCTACTAGCACTCTCATCGTGGCTCGAACTGTAGGTTAACGATTACCTAGTTTGAGAGGATCCACGATGTTGTGAGGGAAGACTGCGATAGTCACTCATGATGATTCTAAGGGGTGCGCAATAAGGTGGTGGCCTTATTCCTTAGAGCCCTTAGTCTCCCACAAGTTCACCTGGCAGAGTGTTGACTCCAGGGGTTATTGATGACTACCAATCAGTCAAGTTGGTGAGTGGCACCCTTGGAGCACGTGGTGCATCCTGAAGGGCACGTCGTGCAAAAGAAACACAAGTTGGTGAGTGGCACCCTTGGAGCACGTGGTGCATCCTGAAGGGCACATCGTGCAAAAGAAATGAACGAGGCGAGTGGCACCGTTGGAGCACGTGGTGCGTCTTGAAGGGCACATCACATTGATTTTGATGAAGGAACAAAATTAGATGGCCCTAAGACATTTAACACATTAAGAAATTCTTAAACAACTTCCCTAAATAATTGTCGCCCCGTTCAAAAACTAAATCTAAGTCTAAAACTTCTCTAGGGTAAAATTTTGTTTAACCTTAAGAAAAAGACCCTATAAAAATAAAAATAATAATTTAAACTAAAACCCACTTAAGTAATAGTTTAGTCTTCATAAAATTATTGGGGTAAATGAAGAGAGTAAGAATTTAATTAAAACTAGTAAGTTTAAAAATTGCAAGGAAGAAATTAATTCTTAACTTGTGAAAGTATAAAAAGATATTAAATTAATAACAAAAGGAAAATATTAAATAGCGCAACTTCCATTTTGGCTCTAATAAAAACGGGAAAGAAGGGAAAAATAAAAATTAGGAAACCAACGAATGGAGGAAACATAATAAAGGAAAGAAGGGGACATATGGTAAAAAGCAAGGTCAACATAGTAAGGAATCGACAATAAAGAACCTTCTAATTTGAGCTAATTTAGCAACATATTTTTTAGGGAAAGTATTTAAAACATGTAAGGGGATCTAGGAACACCTAGGAGTAAATTTAGGAGAAACTCTAGGTGGGTGAGGGAAATGAGACAATTAAGAAACTTAAAGAAAATAATTATTCGAGGAAAGAGGGGGATGGACAACACTTGTGCGAAGGAGAATATTTAGAATTTTTTTTAATTAAAACTTAATTTAAATGTGATTTAGGGAAAGTTGGAGGGTATAAAAACTCTATAAAAGAAAGGGAAGATGAGGAAGAAGGGGATCGACTGTTAGCGTAACGTTACGTTGTATGATTTGTGACTTGACTGACTACTTGTGGGGAGTTGGGATTTTCCCAGCTCAGATAGGAGTGGTAGCTCAGCCTTGTGAGGCGAGATGGGAAGCTAGACATACCATCTGGATAGTGTGTGGCCCCTTTGCAGCTCGGGGGGGCCAAGGGGGAAGCAGATTACCCCTACCGATTGGCTGGGAGGTACCGGTGAGGTCTCGACGATCGGAGAGAGGGAGCGGCACGGAGCGCGTGGATTCCATTTGAGGCAGGTGATAAGGAAAAAGGTACACTCATTATTTGGTAGAGTAGGATGCTCAGATTGGTAATTTTGCATTTAAATTATTGTTGTATAATTTTTCAGTCAATGAAAATCACTGATATAGTTATAATGCTTGGTAGTATATACATGGTTGCGTTGTTATTTATATAGTTAATGAAGTGAGTTCCACCCTATTATTTTCATAGAAAATGTGTAGTAATGGCTAAATCATGCGGTAATAAATATGACCCTTTTTCCTCTATTACTTACACAAGAAATGGGACCTTCCTGAATTGGATGTAATGGTGAATCCCTCCCGCCCTGGAAATTGTCTGGAATCGATAAATACATATCACTTTTGTCGCTAACTAGATAAGAAAAAGTGAAATTTCAAATTCATCCTGTGATGGGGGTAATGGTGATTGTAGAATCTATGAATAGTCTGTGATGGTATTCTCGGTAGTTTCATTGTGTTTTAATGGCATTTCAAATCACTGGCATGTGATTGTCGATCCTCGCAATTTCATTGTGTAATTAGTTACTGTGATCATTTTCCCTTTTGAGTGTCCGCGGCTAAAAGTGGGACTGGGTGTCGTTCCACATCTAGACTCGTTTAATTTTTTTTTATGTTATCCTTGGACTGGGTTTTTTCATTGGGCCATGCCTCATTTTATACATGGAAAAGTTTAAGTTTTCATGGTCTGGCTTTTTATTTAAATTCGGGACTGTGTAATTTTTATTTATTTATTTTCTGGAATTATTTCCTTGACTGTTGCGACCCAACCTCAACAAATGGACTGAGTCATTTGGAATCGATATTAGGGACCATGTAGTGTCCTGTATTTATAGTGGATCTATTTCTTAAATTGAGACTAGAACATCCACAATGATAGCATGAGGGGGATCCGATTATTCTGGACGGGGTACTATTTTAATGTTGTAAATTAATGTCGTGTGTTTCCAGCAATAGGCCCTGCATATGGATGGTTAGATGGCTCTACTATTTGGGGAGGAACCCCCAAGGTTTCATCTTCTAGTCTCTGCATTGGGTTTGGTAATTCCTTTGCATTGGGCAAGAATGCCCATGCGTTTCCGCACGATCTAATCTCTGTGCTTTGGTTGTATTTCATGTTTGGGTTGCCTGTGATTTCTGGCTAACAGTCATATGAATCTGTCGCCCTTGCCCCTGTAATGAGACTATTTCATTTTGGCCTGCAACACCAAGTCTAAAACCGTTAACCCTGCCAGTGAGACTATTTAAGTTCGCCCTTCAACACCACGTCTAAAACCGTTAACTCTGCCAGCTGTGTCAAGTCGAACCCCTCGCCTTGCATTAAGAAAGAAGGGATCTGATTGAGTTTCTTATTCACCTACCTCGGCCAGAGCGTGACACGCGGCTATGAAGAGGTTTGATGCGGTCAGAGGATTTTATGAGTTTACCGCTAGTTCTTATTATTCTTGATAAATTACAGAATGTACTGTTG
This sequence comes from Picea engelmannii, assembly GCA_009831015.1. Lineage (NCBI taxonomy): Eukaryota > Viridiplantae > Streptophyta > Pinopsida > Pinales > Pinaceae > Picea > Picea engelmannii. The sequence goes on from ML777100.1 coordinate 85,280, forward strand.
GTGATTATTGTTTCTGAATATGAAAAAATAATGTTTGCAGTATAATATGGATTAAAATGTTAGTGTTAAAAAAGGTAATGTCGTTGTCATTTATTTGCAATGTTAAAGTAGTGCAAAAAGTAATGATACGTTTAAATTTATTGTAAGGACTCTTTAATTTTATCAATGTTGAAAACAGATAAAGGGTAAGGTCCTTGAACTAAGAACAGTAATTATTATGATATAGAAAAAGGGGGAATTGGCATTTAAATTATTTTGTACTTATTTATTACATTGGGTTGGTAACCCATCGACTAACGGGAACTAAACGAAGTGATTGATCAGTATTGCTGCCAAGTGAGTCATAGGTGATGTTGAGTCTTAATTAATGGTAGAGATTGACTTGAAATATTCATCGCTAATGTGTTAAATTGGATTGCGATGTAAAACAAAAAAGGCAGTATGTTATATTATTGTTGTTTGTCACTTAAATTGCTATGATAATTTCCAATGACTTATAATTTGATTATATCTATTATATTCAATGATATACTGTAAGCAACCATGAGTTAGTATGGACGTACCATCATAATATTCTAGTTGGAAGATATGTTGGATTAAAAGTTGGGGTGCTTATTTTGCTTGATAGAACTAGTTGTATTTAGTGACCATTGCTAATTGGCTTAACTATAATTTTAGTCATACTAGTTAGCCTACAATTGATGTTACTTATGGCTCCAACCTTAGCGAAGTTCTGAATGGCTTAATAGATTCTATTTAACATTGGTATGAGTGGCGCCTTAAAGTAAAGTAGATGACTACCCTTGCTTCTGGACTTAAAACTGGATTGGTTTCCTTGCGCCTGTACTTATGTTGGTTCCTATTGGATTTAGTAACAAAACCCTCTTGCACTGTGGAATTCTTGTGATGTGTGTTGATATATAGAGCCTTATCGCACAGTGATCATCATTGATGTTTGATGATTTGGCATTTTTAGTTTTAGTCTGGATTGTGTTGGCGGGATGTAGAGACCTCCATGTTCCTCAGAAAAGTCACCAACCTTGAGACCTTAAATGGTTAAAATCGATGAGAAACTGTGCATGAGTGTTGATTATGTGTATTGGAGTTCCTAACCATTTTAGGGTAGGACGGGCGGGTGGTCAGTCTTATTTTTTTCGGTTGATAGTCGTTCCTTGCTTGCAGATGTTTATGTGCATATTAGATCCTTACGATTGATATCGCAGTTGCATGCGTCATGATTTTTCATCATGTGGCAGTGCAAAGTTAATGTCTTGTTACCCTTTTACACACACACACACAAAAAAAAAAAAAAAAAAATCACTTGTTATAAGAGGTCGTCGACGTAATGAGGAGGGTCGTTACAGAAAACACCATATGATTGACAAGCTAAAGCTAAAATCAACCGTTATAACATTTTCATAATATAAAAATAATGAAAGAATGAAATGGAATAATTATCACACAGGTCTAAAGCCAAAGATGAATTACTTTCCCATATTCTTTCTCAAAATCACATGCCCATATTGTAGTCCTGGAAGAATTGTTTTGGATAATAAACTCTTAAAGATTGGAAAGATTAATATATAAATAATAATAATTAACCATGTATTGATAAAAAAAACTAAATCTATTTAAATCAGTGCATAATCAATTATTGAAATAATATGAAGACATTATATGAAAATAAAACCATTTTACTTACATGACAAAATCCATTAATCAACTTGGAATTCCATATTCTTCTTTAAAAATACTCATCCATCCTTCCAAAGCTTCCAGCCATCCATTACTCAATTTGAAAAGAAATAAAAAGTTTACAAAAGCAATAATATACAAAAGAGAAAGGATTAAAATCCTCCTCTCCAATTCTTGGATCCTCAATGGCTCTGATCTTTCTCATATATTTATAAAATGAATGAACAGTCTAGGCGTCACTATTAATTTCCGCCACCTGAAATTTGCCTCTAAAAGAGACCCAAATATCTCTCAAATCATGCATTTGTTTGGGAAACTCTCTATAAGGAAGGTAAATGGGTCCATATTGGTTATGGTTTTTCAACCGTTCCTCAAAATTCCTCACGGTTTGGCTACAATCAGTCCTGCACAATCGTGTGTCTAATCTTGACGCCTTTCCAAATTTTATCTGTTGTTGCTCATAAAATTATTTGTAGAAATCCAAAATTATTTTTGGATCAATCATATTGAATGTATTTGGATAATAAAATCAAGCCATGATCAGATCCGTATAAAATATTTGATAATAGAAAGCTATGAAACAAAAGGAAACCTAAATTAATAACCTAACAATTGTAAATAAAACAAAATCTAGAAAAATAAAAAATGAATTTAAACTAACTATAACTTATAAACAAACATTATTTATAATTTGTTTTCAAATATGATCTAGAAGCTTCAAGTTAATGAAGAAAAAATATTAATTTTAGTTTTTTACAAAATCAAACAAATGATAGATAATTCTTTGATTATTATTATTTTGAAATGAGATGCAAAAAGAATTTAATTAATTAACATCACCAAATGATTTCGTGAAAATGAGAAACCAACCAAGATATTATTTGATGAAGTATTGAACACATTATTCAAAATAGTCAAATTTTCTAATGAGCAAAAGAATAAACACATAATCATAATTTAAACAAAAGTAAACATTTGATAAAAAATAAAGTTTTTGTTTAAATTGAGATTTTTATGTTTGTTTTTAACTTTTGACATATACTCCTGTAATGAATGTTTCATACTATAGTGAATGTCTTAAGTTTTTCTCAAAGCAAGCCAAGGCATAAAACTATTTGAAAAGGTTGATTCTGTAGCTCATTATAATTATCAAGATTCTACTAGGGGCCCTTTAAATTCTGTAAAAATATAGGGGGAGTTGTTGGGGCCCAACACGGTGCGCCAATTTCTCCCACATGCTCAGGATGTTGTAGGAGCTGGGTTTAGGCATGGAAAATGCCTAGAATCCAAGTTCAGTCATTCTAGGTGCGTTTTGGAGGAGCGGAGACAACAAAGAATTTGGACAAACTTCCAGGGAGTGATTGCAACTAAGTTTGTTTCCAAACCAGGTGCAAGAATAACCCAACTAGGGGTTTTGGGACATTCAGGAGCCATTGAAAACATCTATTTATCATTCTGAGTGTTGTAAAGAACTGATTTTGACACTTTGATCATTAATGAAAATGATCCATTAGAAACTGGACCAGGAAATGTAGCCCAACAGAGGGGTGAACTCCTTTATCATTTTTTTTGTTAATCTATGTATTTTGATGGATTTTCATTATTGTTTATGCTTCTCGTGATTAAGTAAAAACTCATTAATTTTTATTTGTTTGTAGCTTGATCCTATTACCCAAGCACATACAAATTTCACTTGAAATTTTAAATAGACACAAGCCTTTCATTTTAAGATAAAGTTGGTATCAGAGCATATGTTTTTGAAGGTTTGATTGTTTGCAAGTATTTGTTTTATGATGCTTACAATGTTGAAGCTCACAAGAGGATAAGGTTAACTTGTAGATCCAAGTTATCAACATTCAATAATGAGAACTACACAATCACCTCAACCTTCAAGGAGATATTTACCAAGTATGGATCATGAGGAGAGTCATGAAACCCTTACTTCAAAGGATGAAACTTTCATAAATTATTTCTATGATATGACAGAGATGGTGAAAGTTTTATTTGAAGAAATAAATGCAAGGTTTCAAGGTGAAAGATTAAACCCTCTAAAGGGAAATGGAGATAGTGGTGATAAAACTTCAAAGGGAGATAGAGGTAATGGTGATACTCCACCTCCTTCACCTTTATATTCGAACTCTTCTACCATTTCACAACCACCTCCAAATTCTCCAAAAGGACATGGTAAAATTCCTCTACAAACTCATTTTCTTAATCTTGATATTAAGTTTGAATTTCCTATGTACAATTGAGAGGTAAATGTTGAGAAATTGGATAACTGGATTTGTCAGATTGAAGTGTATTATAGGATACAAAGAATCAAAGATGATGAAACTAAGATTTGTCTTTCTTATCTTAGATTGGAAAGTGCATCATTCATTTGGTGAGAAGACAAAACTCAAGAGGACATGAAGAAACATGGTAAATTTGTATCCTCTTGGAATTATTTAATTTTTTCACCTAAAAGACAATTTTATCCATTAGCATACATGCATAAATATATTATGGATTCGCAAAACTTTAGACAAGCTAAAGGGAAAAGTGTTCAAAGCTACACTCAATAATTTAGAAGAAGAGCTTTGATTTTGAGTATAGATTTATCTTCTCAAGAAACATTACTCAAATACATTGGAGGATTGCATAGCTACTTGAGGCACACAATACTTATGTTTAACCCTACAAGTCTAGATGAATTTTGTGTACATACAACTCATTTGGAAGAAAGAGGGAGGAATGAACCTCAACAGGGAAACAAGAAGCCTTTTGTTAAAGGAGACAATCGAAAGAGGAAATTCAAAGGAAAAAGGAGAAAGAATGCTTCAGTCAAGAAAGAGGCAGAGAAACTCTCATGTAAACATTGTTCAAAGGATGCCCATTGTTAGGGTCCTATAATCATAGGCGATTTGTTTCTTCAACTATCTATTTGACATTTCTCTCGTGATGAAGACACCTAGCTTGTTGGATCCATTGATTTCATTTCTCCCTCCATCCATTTCTCTTTATCCTTCATCATCCCGATGCACCTTTCATTACCTCACCCTCCATTTCTTCACCCCTCCACCAATTTCGTCCCTGCATAAATAAACAAGCTTAGGATAAAAAAACAATAGGTTAATAATAAATGGTTAGTGGCATTGTTCATATTAATTAGCTTAGTAAAGTTAATTTAATTAGATTAGTGAGTTTTGTTAATAATAAATCAATAATTAATTGAAACCTAGGCTTTAAACTAATTAACAATAATTAATTAAACTAATTAAACTAAAAATACAAAACCTAAAAATATAAAACAATTTAAAAAAATTAAAACATAATAAAAATACATAAAACAATACAAAAACACAAAACAAAATAATAATAAATGAAAAAAAAATTAAGTAAAACAAAAAACATAAAAAATACTAAATATAATAAAAACTAAATATATTAAAACAACACATAATAAAACAAAACACAAAACCAATAAACACATTAAAAAAAAAAATCAAAAAACAAATTATTCAAAACTAAAAAATTTTACCCTAATTTCTAAACCCACGCCCTGTTCCCCATTTACCAGACCCCCCTACATCACTCAACCAAAGTGGTCCAGGAAGTGAAACCACCCTGGACACTTGTCACCTCCACGAGATTTTGTACCTCCCCTAATACCCCTTACCAACTTGGGGTCTGGAATACCACCTTCCCCTCAAAAAAATCGTTTTTCACCCAGTTTTACCAGTCCGCAACGAGATGAAACTCAATAACCTCTCTCATTTTTTGTAGAGGTATTAGGACTTGGGAGAATCAAATCCATCTATGAGTACTATTTTTCAAACTTCCATTTTTTCCCATTTTTGTTATGTTTTTGCGGAAGATGTTTTCGAAATATGGGGATGAATTTGGAAAAACCGAAAGAGGTTTTTGCTCATCAAGGTCCAAAGAACAATAATAGATTCCATATTTTTCACATCTGCTACAGATTGGGATAAGAAAATATTTCCATGGACCCTATTTTTTAGATCTTCGGGAGGCAAAAAATCAAAAGAGACAGATGGCAGAGAGATCAAATTCATAGATGGAAATGAAATAAAATGTACAAAGACACCTGAAAGATGAATATCAATAGGAAATCACCGAATCTAGACTCTACAACCTGATTTCTGTAGAAATAAGCTCATTTAGCATTGAAAGATCAACAACATAATAAAACTTGAAGACATGTTTTCAACAACATTCATTAAATTAAGCACCAGAAAACCGAGAAGATCTACAAGATATGTATATTTTTTTAATCTAAATCCTTTGTAAACAGCTGACAAATACTTCACATTTCGAAGTATTAAGGGTTCGACGTGTGTGAAAGGCTATCAGGGCCCTGCAAATTTTGGGGAAGGGAAATCCCCGCAAATGTATGAAGGTCATGTTTATTTCTTTGTGATATTAATACAACAAGCTTGTTTATGGCATGAGATTCATCACAGTTCTTATGTTCATAATTGTTCCTTCTCTGTTTTATTTTTTTATCTTACACAATTTTATAAGAGTAGTGTGATTGTAATTGATCTTTGTTTGGTGTTTCTTTCACCACAAAATACGCTTGTTATGTATTTTTTATTCTCTATTACATAATTCATCCATTTCTAGATTCTTTGTTTCAACTATTAGATTTATGTGTTGATTCTTTTGCAACTGGATGTAGGGATTTACCCAAGATTAGGTGCCTCTTATGTAGTTCTTTTTGTTTATGTTTTCATAGTTTTCCTTCCAGGATTCATCTTTGGTTAGATTCCCTGTTTGGTTGCATGCCTCTTGTCCTTATTATTCTAAATATTCCATAATACATTCATCCTCTTCTAGGTGCCTTTTATTGCAGTGGGGTTTACTCTCTTTCAGACCACCTCTACATCATTTTAACCTGCTCATCAGGGTGCCTATTTTTCCTCAGAGTTTCAGGGAGGTTTTTATCCTGTGTTAAATTCTAAACCATTTAAGTGCATGTCCTGACTCCATTTCCCAATGGACTATTTTCTTTGATCCAACCAAATCATTTAAAAAACAAAACCATGTACTATCATAACTAGCCTAAAATTCCGAGAAAACAAAGCTAAATCATACAGAGAGATCCATATCTATGTCTTGGAGGGATAGATACTTGATTCCAAAGTGGTTTTGTAGTTACCTCTACCCATTTCTTCTTCAGCCTGAGAAATTACAGAGTGATAACATAGTGGCGACCATATTGGGGAATGTCCCTCAGAAAGTCATATCAAGTTCCAGATTTGATTACTGATGGTGGACATTGATGAGACACAATAAGTCTGAATCATCCACCTCGTGAATCCAATCAACTCCAATCCGTTTCAAGGACTCCATTGGAGGAAGAACCCGAAACATGACAAGCCAATCTGAAAATATGAGGTATGCAAGTTGGAATTTTATCCAAGACATAATTGCTTTATTTTTAATTATTTATTCCCTTTTTGTGAACATAGCCAAGATGATATTGCTGAAACTCATGTTGATCAAATTCAACCTAAGGAGCCTCAAGAGATCATGCCTAGTTTTAAAGCCCCTGTACATACTCCTACACCTGTAAATATTCCAGATAGATACAAACATCTTATCTTACCCGCTATACTCCATGATTTCCCTCTTAATTACTACAAATATCTTCTGGGGTTTGATGGAGAATATGATAGCATCACTATTGAGAAACACACTTAGGGTTTTGAGAATTTTCTTGATGTTTTTTAGGTTGAGGAAAATGATGTCTGCATCATATTTTTTTCTCTATCTTTGCAAGACAGAGATAAGGAATGGTTAAAAAAAAATTCAGCCACAAGCATTTCCAAATTTCATCAGTTTGTAGAAGTATTCCTTGGTAAATGGGAGATCAAGATATTTTTTTTCTAGTTTTAGAAGAATATGATCATTTGAAAATATAGTGAGGAGAGATAGTGAAACATTTTTCAATGAGATTCAATCAAGTTTACAATTTAATGCGTGTTGATATAAAACCTCCTCCTAGTTTAGCTCTCTTACACTACCCAGACGCCTTTGATCCAGAGATGGCATTTCAATTGAGAGAAAGGAACACTACAATACTCAAGTAAATGAAATATAGTGCAATTAGTGTGGAAGACAATTTGTTGATCAAAAGGTCAAGGTTGAAAGTAGAAGAAAGGAAGAAAATAATAAAGGAGCAACTAAAATCTTCAGAACAAAAATTGGACATTCTTACTTGCACAATGAAAGAAATGATGTAGAAAGTCACCATGGGAAATGAACTTGTTGTTCAAGGGAATCACGTTCCATTATTTATAGAGAAGGAAAGGGTCATTGTTCCCAAAACACTTTGCAAAGAACACATTGTATCATCGATTGGAAAATGATTATTTCATGTATTCCATTCACAACATAGTCAAAGATGAAACTCCAACTCATCTTGTGGAAGAGAAATCAGCTGATATGATGTGTATGTTTGATGAAATTTCTTTCTTGGATGATCTACCCAAGTATGATACATATGATGAGAATTACACCAAGGTGAATTCTTCAAAACCATCAACAACATATTTTTAACATCCCGCTCTGGCGCACATACCAAACTTATTCTTTGAGGACACTTGCTCGCAAGTGATCTGGATTTATATGATGATAAAACTCTTTCTTTCATTTTGATGCATTGAGTTATATGACAGGATGTTTTTACTACCTTGGTG
>ML777100.1:106787-132361 GCA_009831015.1 Picea engelmannii
ATTATCTTCACTTGAGTATGCACTATAATGCACTTTATCACAACTAATGAATTTTAAATTATCTTCACATGATTATGCCCTATAATTGGGTTCTTTAGATAGGAGTGGTTGTGGACCTTAGAGAACCTATACTTAATTACCATTCCATTTGTCCCTTCAATTATAAATTTTTTGGTTGATATCTTACATATATACTTACATAGGGTCCCTTCTAGTTAATTAAATATTGACAAAAAATTGTAATGGTTTCCTGGTATATTCACCTATGATGATAATTTTATTGCTACAGGGTTGGAAAGTTGTTATGCATACCCAAGTCATGGGTTATTGTTATAAATTCCTAGTTGTAATGTTTTTATATAGGAATTGTATTATCTTTACCTTTTAAGCGAAATTGCAAGATTGGAGTTAACGTATGGTTTTCCTTATGTCAGTATTATTGGAATTTAGAAATGAAATGTAGGGTTCTCGCCATATAATGCTTACAAGTTAGAATTGGTATCGTTGGATGCTTGATCCGTAGTGCAATGATTTTCTCTTTAGTAAACATAACGATATGGTCACCTTATTGTAAGGCGGGTATAATTTTTTCTTGATAAAACCTATTTGTAGTTCGCTTAAACACGGTTAAACTTGGGTGTTCACTGTCTGAATCCTTATCACGCGCTTTCCATAAGGGGCGCATTTGTTCTTCTTGTTTATTTTGTACTTGATAGTATTTAGCGGGTTGCTTGGTTGGTGGTGTCGGGTGGGACGTAGACACCTCCATGTTCCTCGGAACAGTCGCCAGCCCTGAGACCTTAAATGGTTAAAGACGATGGGAAACCGGGCTTGAGCGTTGCTTATGTGTCTTGGAGGTCCTAACCTTGCAGGGTAGGACGAGCGGGTGGTCAGTCGTATTTTAGCAGTCAGTTTACTTGTCGTGTGGTATTCATTTTGGCATGCGGTTACGTATTGTGCATCCTGAACATATTTTGATGTTCATCTTGGTTGTTCCCTTGTATATACGCACTCACACACGTCAAAAAAAAAAAAAAAACAAATTGCACCTGACACTAGAATGGTTGTCGTAACGAGGCGGTTCGTTACAATATTGTTGGGATGAAGAAGTTCAATTGCAACTCAAATATGATAGTTGGCCCATGCATAGAAATTATGGCAGCAATGTGCAAAATGAAGAAAATATCAGAGTAAGTGGAAAGGCTTTACCCTTATGTTTATCTTCATTTCAATTTCTGAGAGAAAATTATAAACTAGTTGTCTGTAGTAAAGATGAAGAATGTTCTGATCACTTAGTTGAAGATGTCACTAATGATATGGAAGTTGTTCTAGACCCAGAATTGCAGCCCTTGAGCTACATTGATTTTCAAATTCTAGATGAAACCTTAAATCCTGAGACAGAATATGAGTTAATCCAAAATAATTATGTACCATTAAGATTTGATTCATTTCAATTTCTAAATAAGAATCTTGATCATGTCCTAAATGATAAGCACCTAGAAAACTATGAAATGTCATTGGAACTAATGCAACAGTCATCCTAGTTCCTACATGATCCTATAGTTGATGTGTTGGATGACTTGTGTTGTCCAAGTCATGATTCATTTTCTAGTTATGGACTTAAAAGAGGTTATGATATATACATGATTAGGTAGTCTCTTTCATGGTCTGTTTCAGCAAGAGTCTCATTTCAAAGTTCAGCAAAAAAATTGCGGCCATATTAGGAACTGTATAATGATGTAAAAAGAATATGTGTCATACCCAATTATAACCATAAATTTGTTGAAAGTCAAGAAATAGGTCGTGTCTTTCTTGATCCCATAGAAGACTACATGGAATATTTTTTTAGAATAAATGATCAATCATGTTTTCAGCAGTGGCCATTCCACTTTGTAGTTTTGTTTATGTGGAAAAAAGGTCAAGTTGTCCTTTTGATTGTGCTAACAAGAAGTCAAGGAGTCCACTTGTTTCAACAACTACTTGATTGGCTTCATTGGAATTTTTGTATTATTTCATTCAGCATTAATTTTAGTAGTATAGGGCAGGTAGAAGTGTGAAAATAATCTAATCTCTTTGAGCATCCTTTTCAACAATTTTTCAATCTCAATTTCAAATATCAGTCGTTAGTTTGATTTGGTTTCAATTGAGAGATTAGAACATGTACATGTTGAAAAATAAAGTTTCGATATCAACCCAACGGATAAATAACTGGTCTGCGTGTTCAAAGTTATGCGGTTCTTGTCACCTCTTGAAAGAGATGCCATTCCTAGGTGGATCCTATGTTAGGGTCCTATAATCATAGGAGATTTGTTTCTTCAGCTATATATTTAGCATTGCTCTGATGATGAAGACACCTGACTTTCTCGCTCGGTAGATATCTCTTCTCCCACCATCCATTTCGCCCAATCCTTCATCATCCTGTTGTTCCTTTCATTCCCTCATCCTCCATTCCTTCACCCCTCCGCCAATTTCGTCCCCACATGAATAAACAAGCTTCAGATAAAAAACAATAGGTTAACAATAAATATTTATTGGCATTGTTCATATTAATTAGCTTAGTAAAGTTAATTTAATTAGATTAGTTTAGTTAGATTAGTAAAAATGTGTTAGGTTTGTTAATAATAAATTAATTACTCATTAATTAATAAATAATTGAAACCTAGGCTTGAAACTAATTAACAATAATTAATTAAATTGATTAGACTAAAAAAACAAAACCTAAAAATATAAAACAATTTAAAAAAAATGTAACCTAATAAAAATACATAAAACAATATAAAAACATAAAACTAAATAATAATCAATGAAAACAAAATTAAATAAAACAAAAAACATAAAAAATACAAAATATAATAAAAGCTACATATAATAAAACAAAACATGATAAAATGAAAAACATAAAAAATAAAAAATATAATAAAACAAAACATAAAAACAATAAACAGATTAAAAAAAAATAAAAAAATTAATCAAAACTAAAATTGTTTACACGAAGTTCTAAACCCACGCCCTTTTCCCCATTTACTTGACCCCCCCCCCCCCTTACATCACATAACCAAAGGGGGGTCCGGGAAGTGAAACCACCCTAGACACTTTCCACCTCCATGGGATTTCAGAACCTCCCCCCTAATACCACTTACCACCCTAGTGGGGTACAGAAACCACCTTCCCCTAAACAAAATCACTTTTCGCCCAGTTTTATCAGTCTTCTTCAAAGAATGTTTCCAGGAAAACCAGAAAGAATTTTGAAAAAGTGAGAGAGGTATGTTTCTAAAAAAGGCATAAATTCAATAACCTCTCTCATTTTTTTCACAGGTATCAGGAATTGAGAGAATTGAATCCTCTCTCTGAGCACTAGTTTTCAGGCTTCCATTCTTTCTTGTTTATGGCATGCTTTTACAGAAGATGTTTTGGAAAGATGGGGATGAATTTTGAAAAAAAAAAGAGGTGTTTTTTCATCACAGGACAAAGAACAATAACTTCTTCCATATTTTTCATATCTTCTATGGACTGGGATAATCAGAGATTTCATTAGACCCTATTTTTCAGAACTTCGGGAGGTAGAAAATCAAAAGAGATAGATGACAAAGAGATAAAATGGAAAAATGGAAATGAAATTAAAGGCATGAAGACGTTTAATATCAGTAGTCAATCACCGAATACAGACTCTACTTCCCAATTTCTTCAAAAATAAGCTTAGTCAACATCAAAAGATCAACAACACAACATAACTTGAAGATATATTTTCAACAACCTTCATTAAATTAAGCACCAAAAATATGAGAAGATATACAGGATCTCTATATTTTTGTAATATGAATCCTTCGTAAAAAACTAATAAATACTTCACATTTGGAAGTATTAAGGGTTCGACCTATGTGAAAGGCTATCGGGGCCCTGCAAATTTTGGGGAAGGGAAACCTCTGCAAATGTATGAAGGCCATGTTTATTTCTTTGTGAGATTAATACAACAAGCATGTTTATGGCATGAGATTCATCACGATGATTATGTTCAGAATTGTTCCTTCTTTGATTTATTTCTTTATATTACAACAATTTTGTAAGAGTAGTGTGACTGGAATTCATCTTTTTTTGGTGCTCCTTTCACCATATAATATGCTTGTTGTGTATTTTTTATTCTCTGTTACATAATTCATCCATTTATAGATGCTTTGTTTCAACTATTAGATTTATTTTTTGATTCTTATGCAACTGCATGTAGGGATTTACCCATGATTAAGTGCCTCTTATGTAGTGGTTTGTGTTTATGTTTTCATAGTTTTCCTTCCAGAATTCAAGTTTGGTTAGATTCCATGTTTGGTTGCCTTCCTATTGTCCTTCTTCTTCTAAATCTTCCATAAGAGATTCATCCTCTTCTAGGTGCCTCTTATTGCAGTGGGATTTACTCTCTTTCAAGCTACCTCTTAACCTACTGAACAAGGTGACTATTTTTCCTCAGTGTTTGAGGGAGGTTTTCATCCTGTGTTAAGCTGTAAACTATTGAAGTTCATGTCCTAACTCCATTTCCCAATGGCCTATTTTCTTTGATCAAACAGAACCATTTAAAAAACTAAATCTTGTACTATCATAACTAGCCTAAAATTCCCAGCAAACAAAGCTAAATCATATAGAGAGGTCCCTCTCTGATTCTTGGAGGTCTAGATCCTTGAATCCAAAGTGGTTTTGTAGTTACCTCTGCCCATTTCTTCTTTAGATTGAGAAATTAAAGAGTGCTAAAAACCATGATGAAGACCATTGTTAGAAACTTCATCCTGAAATGAGACCCAAAAATTTCTGCCATAAGGGGAAACCAAAGGCTACTGCAAATACACAATGTGATTTAGGTTCTGATTCGGGTGATGAAACAAATATTACAACCATGGTTTTCAGGGTAAGGATTCTATTGCAAGTAATAGTTCTTCAAGTAGTAGTAGCGTCAATGAAAATCAACATCAAAAAGAAGTAATAGAGATTTTCCACATAAGGGTTATTTCAAAGAATTCCAAGATAGATACTCTTTTTAATATTGGATCTCAAGAAAACCTCATATCTGAACACACTTTCAAGAAATTAAATTTGGAAACTACTCTGCATCCTAAACCATACCCTCTAGGATGGATATGTGACAATGCCAAATTGCATGTGACAAGAAGGTGTAAACTTAGGTTTTCCATCACTACAAACTTTATAGATGAGGTAGATCTTGATGCTATTCCATTGGATATATGTGGTATTGTGATGGGAATCCCATATTTATATGATAGGAGAGCCATCTTTCATCGTCATGAGAATAAGTATCATTTGTTTAAAACTGGAGTTGAGTACATTGTTCAATAGCATACAAAGAAGCTAAATTTGTCACGTGTAAATGCTGGACAAATGAAGAGATTAGTCAATTCTAGTAAGAATTTTGCCCTCTTGATGATCAAACCCAAAGACAATGTTTAAAAATAATATTTCCAAGGTTGTGATACTAAGTTGAAATCTGATTTATATGAGGTTGTTAACAACTCTGATGAGATGTTTCAGGAACCAAAAGGATTTCCTCCAAAAAGGGTTATCCAACATGGGATACAATTGCAATAGCATTGCCCTCTTCCAAACATTGGTATGTACAGGATGTGAGTCATGGAGAATGCTGAAATTAAAAAACAAATCCAAGATTTGCTTGACAAAGGGATCATCATGCCAAGCACATCGCCATGTGGATCACCAATTGTTTTAGTGTCAAATAAAGATGGTACATGGCATATGACTGTAGATTTCAGGGCCTTGAACAAAATTACGATAAAAAATCATTATCCTCTTCCTAGAATTGATGATTTTCTTGATCAATTGAAAGATGGTAAGTATTTTACTAAATTGGATTTGAGAAGTGGATATCATCAAATTAGGATTGTTGAAGAAGACACTTGGAAGACAACTTTCAAAATAAAGTAAGGTTTGCTTGAGTGGATGGTAATGCCATTTGGACTTTGTAATGCTCATGCTACATTCATGAGAGCCATGAATGATGTTTTAGGGGCTTTTATTGATGATTGTGTGATTGCCTTCCTGGATGACATTTTTATATTTAGTGAATCTAGTGAAGAGCATTTTATGCATGTAAAGTTTTGGATGTCTTCAAGAAATAAATTTTCTTTTGAAGATGTCTAAATGTGAGTTTGGAAAGACCTCACTTGTTTACTTGGGGCATATTGTTGTAGGAGGAGAACTGAAAATTGATCCTTCCAAGGTCAAAGTCCTTTTGGATTAGCCCAATCCCAACAATGTGACAAAGGTAAGAAGATTTTTGGGAGCATCCAAATATTGCAGAAATTTTATGGCTAACTTCTCTTCAATTGCAGCTACATTACATGCAGTAACAAGCATCAAGCAAGTTTTCCAATGGGTAGGCAAGCAACACAAATTTTTTGATGCATTGAAGGAAAAAATTAGTTCAAATCTAGTTCTTTCACTTCCTAATTTGAGGAAACCATTTGATATCCAAACAGATGCAAGAAATTATGCAATGGGAGCAGTCTTGTTACCACATGGTAAGCCCATTTGTTTTCATTTTGAAACTTTTAATGGTGATGTGATTAACTATCCTACTTATGATAAGGAGTTGTATGCATTGGTACAAAGTGTAAAAAAATGGAAACATTATTTGTTGGTAAAAGAAACTATTATTCACACAGATCATCAACCATCGCAATACTTACAATCACAAATAAAGATAAAAAAAGAATGGCACTTTAGATGGATTGGTTTTCTACAAGAATTCCACTTGGTCATAAGGTATAAGAAAGTCATTTATAACAAATTTGATATCCTTTCTAGGCCTATTGTTAGTGCTTCAGTTATTCTTAAGCATAATTCTACCATGCTTGAGAGCTATGTTGAATAGTATGCCTTAGATGTTGATTTTAAAGAGGTCTATGCAACTTTGTGTCATTCTAACCAAGTTGAGGAATTGTATTACCATGTGCATGATAACATTTTGTATCATCTTTGCAATTTATGTATTCCATAGGGTGAAAGAGTCAACATCATAATGGAAGCTCATTCTTCTCTTATTTCTGGCCACTTTGGTGTAGGCAAGATGGTGGCTAATTTGAAAAGGTATTGCTATTGGCCTAAAATGAATGAAAGTGTTTCAAGATATGTAAGAGGATATTCTGTATTTGCTACAAGTAAGCCTAGAAATAAAAAATTGGGGTTTTAGACTCCAATTTTGGGTCCTTCTCATCCTTGGGAAAGCATTTTCATGGAGTTTGTAGGAGGTCTACCTATGTCTAAAAAGAATCATGATTATCGTTATGTTGTGGTTGACCGTTTCAGCAAAATGTGTGTTTTTATGCCTTGTAAGAAGCAGGTTATAGCTAAACAACCAACACAAATGTTCTTTCCGCATGTTTGGGTACATTTTGGGTTGCCCAAATCTATTATTTTTTATCGAGATTCTTGATTTATTGGGAACTTTTAGTCAATCTTATGGGCAGTCATGGACACTAAGATGAAAAAAGCACAACTATTCTTCCACAAATCGATGGTCAAATAGAAGTGGTGAATAGAATAGTAGTACATCTTCTTCATAGTTATTGAAACATGCACCCTAAGCTTTGGGATGAGAACCTACACTACATTCAACATGCTTACAACTAGGCTAAGCACTCTTCGACTCAAACATCCCCATTTGAGAAATGTTTTGATTATTTTCCAAAGTATCCTTTAGATTTTATCTTGGGGAAGGGTATTTCTATTCATGGCCAATATGAAATTTATAGAGCAAAGAAGTTCATTGAACAAATTTAATTGGTGCATCAAATTGTTAAAAAAATAGGTGTGCTCGTTTCACCATAGAAAATATAGAAATATTGTGACCCAACCATAGGATGAAGCCACCCCCGAGCACCTTAACCTTGATAGAGAGAATAATTCCAGAAGAAAACTCTAGACCCAATAGCCAATCAAGGTAGTGTACCACTCTCCAGAGCTATCGTACCAAGAAGAAATTCCAAACCATAACCAAGAGAAAGTCGAATCCTAAAACTGAAAATATAAGTTGCAGTAGTTGCAGCTGCAACTACTCTCCAAACTTGTACAAAATTGATTTTCTGCAGTTGTGAGTGAGAGAGGGTCAAATGATCTCTAGCTCCATCTTATTTATAGTCCTTCAAATGACCTAACTAGGTTGAATCCTACTCTTGGAGGCTAGTAAATTAATATTACATTTTCTCTTGAGTCCAGTTGTATTCTAGGGTTTGTATCCAACCATTTAGGTTTTCCGTAGCTTCCCATAATATTCTAGTCTTGTCAAGGTTAGACATGGAGGTTAATACCTCCTAGAACTACCATAATATCAACAAAAATGGTACAAGAACAGTTGGAAAAGAGCCAAGACAAGTACAAGACAAGACATGATAAGGATTGTGTTGATCAAGCTGGTAGTCTGGCTTATAATAACTGGTTATTCTAGATTTTCTTTTTTTCTTGGAATATTCATGTTATTCCTCATGTTCCTCTTTAGCTTTTGGGTCCATAGATTATTCTATAGATTTCATGCCCTAAAGATTCCAACTTTTCCTTTCATCATAGGATCATGGATGTAGATATACAATCGAGGAAACATAAGGCTTATTTTTTAACAAGACTTCTTCTAGAGTCCAACTGAACATGTGTTGCTTCTCATGGTTTCTACTTTCAATGGGAACACAGAGAGATAGTTCATAGTTGTCAATGGATAATATCATTTAGTATTAGCTCCCTCCTAATCCTTGCTTCATGCATGAATGCATGCTATTATTCTGTAATCATGTCCCTCCATCTAAGAGAGTCCACGCTTTCGTATGCATCCTTATTGCCTTCTACAAAGTGTCAAAAGTATTTTTATAATTTCCTCTTGGATTTTGACTTATTTTTGTTTTGACATCTTCTGGGTCTCTTCAATTTTGATTCTGATTTTGGCCTATATGGCAATTGTTGCTTATATAATAGCTTCCATAAGCATTGTTATCAAATATTGTCAATGTACTTCATCCTTTTCATGTGTATTGCTTGACTTGCAATTATCGTGATGACAATCCTTATTTTTTTATTCTTTCATATGTATTGTTTTACTTGAACATATTATCTTCTAGGAAATACTTCTACATGATTAAGTAAAAACTCATTAATTGTTATATTATCTTCTAGGAAATAGTTATACATGATTAAGTAAAAACTCATTAATTATTATATTATCTTCTAGGAAATAGTTATATTTTTTATGTTGCTCATGATTAAGTAAAAACTCATTAATTTTTATGTGTTTGTAACTTGATCCTATTACCCAAGCACATACAAATTTCACTTCCAATGTTAAAGAAACACAAGCCTTTGATTATCGTATTAGCAAGGTATGGAAGGTATTGGTAAACTTTGACACTACGTGGCCCCTCTCTTGATGCAACATGGTCTATGTCATGTATTTGTTTTCATATTTTCCAATAGGGTAATATTATTCCTTGATGGCATCTATGAAAGATTCCCAACTAGGTTCGGCCTCAAACATTCCAGACTCCTTTGTGGAAATTTTCTCTCAATAAGTTTCGCACCAATCTTTGAAATGGGGGAGAGCCTTAACAAGCGCATAGGTGATATTTTTCCTATCGGAATTTTTTTTTACAGAGAAACAACCTTCTAGTAGATTTAACCATTTTTTCAGGGCATCTGCATCTATCTAACCTTCAAATATGAGAATATCAAAATTAATTTGTACCTTGAAAAGAGAAGTGCCTCCAAAGTGGTTTCTTGATTAAAATGTATCTTCTTTTATAGGTAGGAATCAAAGTATTTGGGAAAAATTATCCATCATTTCATCCCTCTATCACATGAGAGCTTGCTCCAACAACAGATTAATTGAATCTCCTACTGCATCATCTTTTTTCTTCCCCCATGGAGGGTTTCTACTGCATGTGAGAGTGATTGTCCTTAAGAGAGACAAGATTATGACCCAAATCTCTATACACATACCTTTTTGGGGAAATGCACTAAACAATGACCAAGAGCATCCTTCTCTGATACCACTGATATAGATTATTTTGAGCAAAAAATGATAGTGGAGATAATAAAGAAATATATCGATATATTGTAAGAGATCTGATAATATAATAGATATATATAAGATATATCTAAGAAGAAGAACATATATACAATAATACACAATTTGTATTAATGAGTGAAATGTATAGAACCATAAAATTACATAGTGAAAGACTCGTTAGAAAGGTGGCAGTTTATCTCTAAGAAGAGATGTGATGGATATGCTCATTCACAAGAAGAAGATCAGTACAATGAGGCTTGAAATGCCCTTTTAACATAAATAGAGAAACCCTAAATATCTAGAAACCTATCCCCCAAGAATATGAAAAACGAAAAGGTTTGTGACCCCAATGTGGAGATGAAGTGCCAAAAGTCATGTGGGCCCCAATGGGGTAAGTTGGTACAAAAATTTCCTAGGGTCGTAACTTTTGCATACGATCTACATTTTAGGAGCACGATAACCTGTTGGAAAGGCCTATCCGAGGACTACACATTATGTTGTCAAACTCTGACTCCATCTACAATTTGATTGTGGAGAGCTCCAAAATCATTGTTTAAGGCCTCAAAACATCCCTGAAAGTTTAGGACTTAAAAGTCTAGGAAATAACTACAAATAATGAAAATTGCATGTGAGCCAATTGGAATAGGTGGGTGGCCACCGATATCCATCTATATCATTATCAATATTACCTATTGACCACTTTTCTTAAGCGACTTAATGGCTTCATGGGACACTATTATACCATATAGGATTTGTCTGTCCTCCACAAATCCTCCCTAATACCGTGAAATTATTTATTGAAGGATAAGTTTCAGTCTGTTTGCTATGAATTTTGTGATAATATTTTATATTACATTGCAAATATAAATCAAATGATACTTATCTATCGTTTGAGACCCGATTTACTTTGGGATTAATGTCAAGAAGGTAGTGTTGAACGCTTGTAGGACTGAGTGAGAACTCCTTGATTCTTGCGGAACCTTCCACATGTTGCGACCTATGATAGTCCACCAAGACTTGTATAAGTATGAGGTGAACCCATTCGGTCCTAGAACCTTGCCTACTCACAAAGCCATAGCCACCTCTTCTACTTCTTCAAAGGTCCCCTGGTGAATTAAACTGTTATTTTTCTCTAGATAGATTAGGTTGGAGATTTAGTTGGTGATTTTTCTCGTTGTTGTCCTTTTGTCACCATCTAGTTCTGAAAGTAAATTCTTGTAATGATTCACTAGATATGTTTTTATGTACTTGTTATTTTCCACCACCATTCCATCTTCCATTTCCAGTTATGCTATATTATTATGGATTCTCCACCAGAGGAGGGAGTTGTGGAAACATTTGGTGTTTTTGTCCCCTTCCTATAGCCATTGGACCTTGGATTTCTACATAATCAAAATATCTTACTGAATATATATTTT
Organism: Picea engelmannii; assembly: GCA_009831015.1. Classification (NCBI taxonomy): domain Eukaryota; kingdom Viridiplantae; phylum Streptophyta; class Pinopsida; order Pinales; family Pinaceae; genus Picea; species Picea engelmannii. The sequence continues at coordinate 118,272 of ML777100.1, forward strand.
TGTGATCTCATGTTGAACCAGGGCTTCCCCCTTTTGGAGTTGTTGAGACATCCCTTGGAGGATTATTTGGTGCTAGATTTCCTCCATTTTCCACTCTAGTTTTCTCCTTTCCTCCTGGATGTTACCGAAGACTTATTTATTCAATTTTTTGATACAAGCCTTAGTTTATTTCATCCTTTGTTTTAATTTATACATCTAGGTTCCATGGATTTTTGGTTGATTTTTCGACCATATAGACATCATTGGAATAAAGTATAGACTTCACATCCAGAATTTTTCAAATTTGAAAGGATTTGGTCTATGGGTAGAAAGGGACTCCTAGATTACTAGGATTGGCTAGTGGGCTCATCCTTGGTAAGGGATAATTTCCACCACCATACCCATAACATATTGAAATAACCTTTTTGAGACCCCTTCTTTGATTTTTCCAGGTGAATATGCCTCCTTAGGTTGGTAGGTCCACCATTTTTTACTTCTCGATGTTTTCTTTGAACCATTTATTCTTTGATTCCATATTTATTACCTATCCCTTTTTCTCTTCCAGGGATTTTATGAGGTTAAAATCCCCCATATGATCCATTGTTTCTCTTGAAGCTGGTCTAAAGATTCTATAAATTATCTTTTTTCATCCTGGTTTGAGGGGTCATATACGTTTAAAATGTAGCCCTTCTCCCCCGATATTAGGTATTTCAAATGGATTGCTAGGATTCTCCGACGATGGAGTACTAGTTCTACCTTCTAATTGTCTAGGTTCTAGAGGGTATCTATCCCCCCCGAGACCCATTCTACTCCTATACAAACCATTCCACAGTTCTTCCACACATTATTGGCTATATTACTCATTATTTCTATATCACATTTGGTTTCTTGTAATAACATAAAGTCTACTTTCTCTTTTTTTGACTTCTTTTTCAGAGTTCTCTACTTTGATGGTGACTTTAACCCCTCATATTCCATGAGATTACCTTCATTATTAACATTTTTTTTTAGAGGGGAAGTACTTCTCTGGGAGGCCCACTACTTGACTTGAGTCTATCAATAGGGCCCCTATTTCTTGTAATAATTTCTTATGTGGTTTATTTCCTCTTCATTTCTCCTCCCCACCTATTTTTTTTTGTTTTTAAGAGGGTTTCTCTTGATACCTAGATTATTCTCCTAGGTTGTGAGATACTCTTGGCTACTTATCTTCCCATTTCCTTTATTTAGTTATATATTCAATTCTCTTAGTTGGATTACTTGCGTCATATTCACTTCTTGTTCCCCATAGACTTTAATAAGGGATTTGATGTCTACCTCTGTTTCTTAAAGATCCATATTCTAGGCTTTGTCCTCCTCATCCCCTTATTCATGATATCCCTTTGTGTCTTCCATCTCCTGCATTATTGTTTCCCCTTCCTGACTAGGGTTGGTGGTTTTTTTTTTTTTTCTCCAGCTCTTTGGGATCTCCATCGGTTNTTTTTTTTTTTTTTTCTCCAGCTCTTTGGGATCTCCATCGGTTTCCCCTCGTCCAAAGTGAATTATGAATCTCAGTTGGGTGGGATTTGTTATAGTTCTTTTTCCCATTTTGTAGTTTGTTATTCCATTTCTAATGCCTAGAAGCTATTGGAGCTCTTGTTGGAGGTTTCCTAAATTTGGTGTGATCCTTTCTTCACGACCTTTCTTTTGTTGGGGATATGAATGAATCCCTCCGCATATTTTTCTTCTTTCCCTCTATTAGGTCTTGTGTTTTTGTTATGAGGACAGTCCCGGAATAGGTGGTCGTGTTAATGGAACTTCATACATCTGAATACGATATGTTCATAGTCTATGTATCAAGTCTAGTCTTGATCCTAAAAGGCGATCACTATCCATTATGGCAAGGCTCCTACCACATTCATGTACACAAATATTCTAGCATAGGATATGTATTTTCCTACTTTAGTTATCTTTGAAAGATTTATAAGGGAGCCTAGCCTATATACTATTCCCTCCAAGGTTTTCGGGTGCCAAAATTCTTAAGGTAGTCAGTATAGTCTAATACAAACAAGGCTCGAGGTGAATATCTACTTCTATGGAGAAAACCTTTCCATCCAATAGCTTAGATGCAATCCTACGGAGTTAAAAAATTATGGTCCTTCATAAAATATTCTACTCCTCTTTGTAGAGCATGAGAAAATTACTATAACAAAACCCTTCAATCCCAGTTTGACGTATATGTTTCCTTTGACTTTCCATATTGTCTGAAACAAAAGAATGAGTTCTTTCTCTGAGGGCCAAATCCCCATGAAATTCCCGATAAGCACATGGTCCCTCATGTGATGTATGTACTCACGAATATGCAAGGAGGTAGATTTGTACCTTGGGTTTTCCTCCATTTTTTCCAAGCATCCATTCTTTAGCTTCTCTTCTTAATTTGGATTTGAACCCACTTTCGAGGCATGTTGGTCTAGAATATCCCCCCCCCCATCCCATCCCACATCCTTGCTAGTCAGAATGGGTCCCCATGACACTTCTTCCTTAAATTACTTATTTTCATCCCCTTGGTTTGCTTCCTTCATCGCTGCATCCATACTTTGGTTCCCAAAATGAGGTTCCACTACCTCTTGTATTGTCCCTTCCATCGATGCACTAATCTTGTTGCTCTTATTCTCTGACCCTCCACGCACTTCTCTCTAGCTCCTCAAAACCTATGTTTTCATGACAAACACTAGAAACCTAACCTACTCCTCATGCCATTTCTCTCCCCCATACCACCGAATGTCACTACTCATCATTTTATTATTATTTTCAATTTATTCCATACAACATTTTTTTTTCAAAAAAGATATCAAGGTCTTTTTGCTTGTTGTATTGAATGTAACATATGATACATTGATGATCTATTTTATTATTATTTTAAATTTAGCCAAATTACCATGAAACATAAAACATATTCTTCTAGGAAAACATTATCAAGATCATGTCATCTAGAAACATACTTGTTAGTAAAAGACATGCATACAAGATAAACTGTGCATCTATGTGTGCATTCCATAGTATAGGAATGTTTTTTTCAAATGCATTGGTACATATTCCTAATTGATTCCTTTTCAAAAACAAGGAAAAGAGTAAAAGAGAATATCATAAGAGAAATATGTATTCACATATAGTTACTTTGAGATTAGAGAAGCACACATTGAAAGGTGTCTCTTTTTCATAGCTACATTTTTCTAGAAGATGAAAAAAGTCTTGTGGTTTATCATTTCTAGTGTTCCTATATTTTTCTAATGGATGAAAAATGACAGTTTTATCCATTGGACAAAAAGGGGAGTTAAATCTATAGTTTGATTGTCAATGATTCTTATATTGTTTGGTGTGATGGCGTGTAAATAGGATCATCGTTGAATCTTGTTTGTAAATAGGATCATAATTTATACAAAGAAGGTTGTGTTCATCTTCATTTCCTTCACTTTGGAATTTTTTATGAAGAAGAAGTCTAAAACCTCTACGAATACTTGAGTATTTTTTGAAATCAATCTTTGAAAATATTCCATCCAATGTCTATAATAGTAACTAAAAATTATAATATTCTCTCTAATCAATGAGTTTATAGTTCCTCTAACAATTTGTTTTTCATGTGTATCTATTGACATGTTTCTACTTCCTTTTAATCCATCGTAGAATGGTGCCAAACAGTTTTTAATACTAGTGAATGTTATAATGAATTCATGAGGTACAAGCTATTATATTATTGCAAAATATTTTTCTTTACATTTTTTAAATAGTTAGATGATTTATATGTTCTCTTAAGAGAGTGATATGCAATTGTGACTTCAATACTTCTTTATTTTTATATTTTTACTTGAAATATTTCACAACTATTTTTTTCCTTTTAAGCCTGCCTTTGCGAATCAAGATCCAAGTAGAGATTGAAAATTCCTCTATAACAATTAAAAATACCTTGAATAAGCAATTTATCATCACTACAAGGAAAATGCCTTGTAGAGAAGGTTTTTAGTGTTACAAAATTGGAAAAAATTGGAAAAAAAACCTTCGCTCAAATATTCATTTTTGGTAGCGAATGTTTTTGCATAGATTATAATGAAACTTCATTATAAATAAAACAATATGACTGGCCATAGGTTTTAGAGGATGTTTTTCTAGGTGATGTGCTTCATGGTGTATAAACACCGATGCCTTCTCAAACTTAAAGCACCAGTGCTTAGATTTCAGTGAAATCACTGGGGCAGTCAAAACAATATTGGGGCATTGGTTCTCCTATAAAGAATAACACATCTGTTCTTTAATAATAACAATGCGCCGGTCAAATATATGATAGCATGCACTAGTGCATTACAAGAAAAACCTAAGCGGTGCATGACATTTATCATGTCCCGATGCTAAATTCTGATACAAAAGTATCGATGTGTTGTTTTAATTAAATGCACCAGAAGGCCAATTTTTAGTATTATAATGGTTGTTGTTAAAATAGTATTATGATTTATCTTGGTTCATTGTATTACAACTTCGATGCACATTATTACAACCCCAATTATTTTTAGCATTAAATGCACCCGTGTTCATTTTCTCTTTTTAGAAACATCGACGTGTGACAGTGCAATTATCGTTATTTTTTAATTCCATTGTTCATAACAAAATTGACATATATCTTATAATAATATTCATATAAATTAAATTTTGAGTAGTTTATTTGGATGTGATGTTTGGATTAATTTGTGATATCACCATATTTTTCATCTCTTCATTATAATATTTAATCATCCATATATTTAATCAGTGGTGTAACATTTCACAACGACATTCGACAACACAATGGAATAAAATAAAATGTATTTTATTTTATATGAATAAAAGACTATTTTTCATAAAAAATGGGATACTTATTGGTAACCCGTTGTCTTTCAATTGACACACTATGCCCATTACATTAAACAAAATATCTTATTTTCACATAAAATTATTAGAAAAAATATAACATCTTTCATAGATATACAAGTATATTTATCATCATTATTTGTTGGAACTATTGTCAGTGCTCGAGCTAGTTCCATGACTTGGGTTATTTGGACAATTTTTTTGTTGATTGTCTCGATTGTTTTCCTGTTCTTCAAATTCCATGTACAAAAACAGAAATAAAGTGTAATGAGTGTATCTACATTGGTGAGAATAGTAAAAATTAAAATAAATAATATACATGAGTGTAAATTTAAAAGAGATGTACCATAGAAAGAATTGAGTCTTGAATGATACACATTCTTTCAAAACCAAATCTCATTCCATTTGTCAACAACTCTTTTGTATCACATTTCCATACTTTGTTTCCTACAAGTTTTATACCCCATAATAAATAATAGATTTAATATAAAGTAATTTTTTTGTTACATTAATTATAAAATGATATAATTAAATCAACCTAAAAACTTACAAATTCCACAATTAATTTTTGAAATGCCAACATATACTCACAACCCATACTTAACCCAATACCAATCAATTCTTCTGATGACTCTTGTTTGTATGCTAGAACTTGTTTGAATACATTCAAGGATGGTTACTACAAAACAACTTAAAATATACAAAAATGAAATCTTAAGTTGTTATAAGGAAATACAAATTATTCACAAACTTTGGTATCGACCCTTTTCTTCCTTGTCGTCCTGGTTTATGTGATGAATGGGTTCCATTTGTTTTATTTTCTGCAAGTAAATACTTGAAAAATAATATTTAATGCTAAATTATTTATTTATATGTACCTAATAGAAAAAAACAATGATTTCATACATTTGAAGCACATTGTTTTTGAGATGGATCCTCCTGTGATGCAGTTATGTCCACTTCTCTTACCATCTCCTTGTACATGTTTTTGGGCATTCCTACTGGCATATTTCATATATCAACTCGTTGATCATTTGGGATTTTCAAAATCTCCCTGAAAAAAGTAACATGAGAATAAACTATTTTTATATTTATTTATGAAAACTAAATATAACAAAATTGATATTAATAAAGGAATGCTTTGTAGTACTATATACATAGTCTAGAAAAACATTTTTTGGAATCTCACTTTTTGAATGATTATTGTTTGTTGTTGTATATTTCTTCTATTGCAAGTATTATAGGTCTCATCAACCATTGATCTAGAAACTCTTCCTCTAGTTTAGATATAACCTGGTTTATGGAATCATTAGATTGATTTATGTATTGTAAGTGGAAAATATGTCTATACATTCATTCCACTATATCCCTCATAGTTTTGTAAAAAAAATCCCCCCTTTCATTAACCTTCAACACCACTCCACATGACCAGAGGATCAGTTCATCATCATTTACATCTTCTATAATTTTTATTTTCCTAGCATGACATTTTGTTCCTTCGTTGTCGGTCCCTGTAGAACATTAAACATATGTGAATTAATAGATTGTTTGAAACATGTTATATAATATTCTTAAGTATATTATTAATGAAAATTCAAAAAATAACTCATATTGAATAGTATTTTTTTATTCACCTAATTCATTAGTTTGCAATTTTTCCATCAAGCTTTTACGCGCTTCTGCACTTAGGTCACAAAGAATATTATCGAGCTTCTTCATTTTGTGCCTCTGCATTACACACACTAACAGTTTTTATCAATATAAAATATTTTATTCTTTATGAATGTGAAGTCTGGGGCTATACTATCTCTCGTGAATCCTGGATAAATATAGAGAAAATACAAAAGAGATCTATAACCTATAATATCTAAATTAAAGGAAATACGCCCTATCCCATCCTCCTCTTATAAACAAGCCTTTCTCCCATTGAGATCATGGATATGAAAATATACCTAATGTATAAGAATAAGTTAAACAACATGTAAGACAAGAGACTTCCTAAAATTTCTTCAAAATCAAGTCATAACCACCATCGACTCAAGCGAGGATGGCATAAAGATGTCAGGTCTTGGATAAACTATTAGGGGATCATGGAAGAAACATTTTCAAAAATATGTATAAGTGACTGAGGTAACCAAAGGATATATAAGAATAATTTTAGAGAGAAGGTGAAGTAAATAAGTCTGAAATTCAAGGGAGGATAAATTCTTTCGATGATACTTTCTAAGGTATGTTATTTATAGGTCATCTTGCGATTTTCACAATAAAAATTTTTCTAGAATGATTCAGGTCGTGAAATTGGGAGTTTGTTGAGGAACCATATCCAAGTAGTTGTGATAAAAATATTATCTTGTGGTTCGTTGTATATTTGGCGTTACACTTCGTCGAAATTAGGGTTTGTGGCTAGTCCTTAGACTAGCCTAAAATAGGTGTTTCGGGTAAAAAAAGCCATAAATTCTTCATAATAGATCCAAATTCAATAAGAAAAAGTGTATTGGTTAGAGTACAGTCTATGGTATGTTGTGTATGATTTTCAGATCTATACAGAAAATATGTTGTGTGGGGCATTCTCTACAAGTTCGATCTCTAGAATAAACCAGAATTCAACAAGGTATGCCATTTTTGCTATAACGCCTTTTCTGAGAGGTTCCAAGTAGTGAAATATGGAGGAATTGCATAGAAGACACTGGAGAACATTGTGTACCATTTTCAGATCTCTATTCATTAAAGGTATATGTTATGTTTATTTCAATTTAGGGTTGTTGAGTAATCCAAAATAAGTCATGTGAGACTAAAGTAAAGTTTGATAAAATGCTAGTCTCTTTTTGTTAAAGTTAAGGAAGGTTTGCAGGTATGTGATCATATACACCAGGTCTATTACAGAGTTACAAATCATATTTGGATGGTGAAATTAATTAGATCTTTTGGTAGATTGTTGATTAATTGGGTTGGTTGTCATTGGTGTCATCCTTTGAAGAAAGTTTTGTAGTTAATTCCAGTAGTAGAAAGGTTTGGGTAATGGAACCAAGTTTGTTTGATGGATAATAGTATGAGATTGTACATATTTGTAGGTAACACTATTCTAGATGGATTATAAATTTCATGACATTTCTGGTGGTATATGGAATGTCACATAACTCCTTGCGGTTAGAGAGTTATGGCCATGTGAAGTTGCAGAACCCTCATGAGTCATCTACAAGCCCCAAAAGGTCAAAGTAGTCAAAGTGTTTGAAAAGAAGAAATTATTTAAATAAAAAAGTGAAGTGATGAGTGTACTATAAGTCAAAGAGGATGTGAAATAAATTATTTAATTATTAAAGTTAATGGAGAACTTACTAATTATGGAAAGTGGTAAAGTTAAGTGAACAAGTGGTTATAAGTGGGTTAACCCTAAAATAAGAAAAGTGGGTTAAGATGGTTAGAAGGTAACACCATGAGGAAGCTACATAAAAGTATAAATAAGAGGCAACCATCTCTCATTCAAAACACACTTGAATATATATTTTGGTCAAAGGTTATTTGGGCAGGTATTATCGATAGAGAAAAAGTGCAGAAAAAAAGTGGGGCAGGAGAACTGTGGAAGAAAAAGTGCAGCAAGAAAAGGTGTCGCAAAAAAAGTGTTGTAAGTAAAGTGTGGTAGAAAAAGTGCGACATGAAAACTATGGAATAAAAAGTGTGGTAGGAAAATTACAGTAGAAAAAGTGCAGCAGAAAAATCACAGCAGGAAAAGAGCGATAGGAAAAGTGAGGCAGAAAAACCACAGTAGCAAAAGTGCGGCAAAAACATCACGGTAGTGGATTCGCGGCAACAGAACACTACAAGAAGAAACAAAAGGTTGTGGTTTTCATATGTGTAGTTTTGAATTTATGAAACAAGTTGAGGGTTTTCCTTGTAAATATGTTGGATTCCCTCTTGGGAGTTTATGGCATGATGTAGAGTTGATATGAGGCAGATCTAATGAAGTTTAGTATTGGTTCATGTTTGAGGGATTTTGGTTGAGGCATGTTTCTAAAGTTATTGGTACAGATAGAGGTTGTATAATAGTGATGTTCTAGCACATGGTTTGAGGTACACAATTGTGGTATAGTGTTTGAGGTATATGTGATTAGATCAGATTGGTTGATAAGTATACAGTGACAAGTTTCTCAGTGACATATTTAGTTTCTACATTTGGCACTTATATTTCATGGCAGTTGGATGGGGAAAGAACAGGTGGTTGTAGCCACCTTCCGATTGTAGCCAGAGAACATAGGGGGTTGTAGCCTCCTTTTGGTTGTAGCCAGAGAATTGGGGAGTTAGATATTCCCTTGGGTTGTATCCTGAGAAACTAGGGGGTTGGAGCCTCCTTCCAGTTACAGCTGGAAAACAAAGGAAGTTGGTACTTCCAATGAATGCAATTTTTAAAGAGATATAAGAAAAATGATTCCGTGGTTTTCTCCCACTTTGGGTTTCCACGTAAAACACTGGTGTACTATGTATGTGTATGATTGCTCATTTGTTCATTTTTTATTTACTCTACAACTATTGTATGATAATGCTACATTGATATAACACTTGCATTTTATGGTGAAAAAGGATTAAATTTCTCTACTATTGATTCACCTCCCTTCTTAGTAATCCAACAATTGGTTTCAGAGAAGGTTTCTTCATAAATTAGTTTAATCACTGAAAGGTAGATCATGGAGAAAAACAACATGTATAAAAATGGAATACCACAGTTTGATGGACAAAAGTATGCATTTTGGAGTAGAAGGATGAAAAAATATATACATGCGCAGGGATTTGAAATTTGGAAATCAGTTATATATGGATACAAAGAACCAACGGTTCCACTAACAAATGAAAGAGCAATTAAAATTGGTCAAAATAATTCCAAATCCACAAATGCATTTCTGAATGGTCTTTGCAAATCGGTATACACCAAAGTTATACATTGTAAATCTGCTAAAGAGATTTGGGACAAGCTTCAAAATATTTATGAAGGAGATTCAAAAGTCAAAGAAACAAAGATTCAAACTTATAGAGGTCACTTCGAACAACTAAAGATGAAGGAAGAGGAGAATATTTCTGCTTACTTCTTATGACTCGATGAAATAGTAAATGCAATCATAGGATTGGGAGAGGAAATTAAAGAGTCTATAATTGTTCAAAATGTACTAATATCTCTTCCTATGAGATTTGATCCTAAGATATCATCATTATAAGAAAGATAAGATATAGACTCAATAAGCATGGATGAACTACATGGAATCTTCACATCATATGAAATGAGAACTGGACAGGAAAATCTAGATATAAGAGAAGCATCTTTCAAAGCATCCAAAAGGTAAAATAAAAAGGGAAAACAAAAGGAAAAATAACATAACAACAACAATGAAATCTCAGAAGATGATGACAAAGTGACCAACTTTGTGAGAAGATTGAACAAGGGAACCAACAACAGATATAAAGGTAAGATTCCATTGATTTGTTTTAATTATGATCGTATTGGTCATTTTTCTAACAAATTTCCTCATAAGAAAAAATAAGGGGAATGATGAAGATTACTCAAATAGAAAAAAAACATATAAACAAAAAAAAAAACCATAAAGAAAGATTTCAAGAAAATATTTTGCACCAAAGAAGACATCTCCTCATCGGATGAAGATGAATTCAGTGACAGTGAGACAAAAAGAGTTATATTCATGGAAGTAGAAGACTCTAATAAATAATACATCGAAGAAGAATATGAAGAGGCATAAGTTAACTATTCAGAAGAATTGTTGACTTCCATAGAAGTTATAAGAAGAGAAAAGAAGAAAAACAAGAATCTACAAGTGGAACTAGAAAGAAAGAAGACACTCAGGAACTAGAACAAATAATCACAAATTTGAAGGTTCAAATACAAGAAGATAAAATTATTGAAGAATCACTCAAAGAACAACTAGAATAAAGAGACATGATCATTAAAACTTTGGAAGCATAGATTGCCACATTAAGAAAGGATCTTCAAAAGAAAAATATGCAGAACAACTCAAAGTTTTTGGATGACATTATCAACAATCAAAAGCCTCATCATGACAAGACCGGACTTGGATACAATTAGATAGAAAAGGGATCAATTTCCAAAACAAAAAAACAAGAAACATATACAAAAATCTATGTAGAAACAATCAAAGGGGATAGGAAGACCTACAAAGAAGATTATAGGGACACTCCTCCACCGAGAAGATTCAAATTTCAGAATTATTGATCGACAGATAGGTCTCAGGAAGAAGATGGATTTAGAAGAGCAAATCCTTTCAGAAGATATTAAAATCCCAAGTGTCAAACTATATTTTTTGGTTTATGTTATGCATGCAATAATTTTGGACATTGTTATAACCCTAAATTGCACCAGACATGCATACTTGGCATCAAGCCATCTTACTTGCTAACTTTTCCAAGCCATAACTAAACAATTCTTCTAAAAAACCATTATTTTGAAGGTGTGCATGCCCTACACTGCTACTACCTGCGTACACATGTGTGTTGCACCACTACAGCCCCCGTACACTCACAAAAAGCGCGAAAAATGAAAATTGAAAAGGGATATGGGTTTTTGGGTCATTACCTAACCATTTGACATCCCATAGCCAGTGACCCAACTGGATAGCTATATTCTTGCCTATAAAAGAAGGTGTTGGGGTCCCATTCCAAAGGAGAGAAAAAGAACAAGAGCAGAGAAACTCCGCCCATTTCAGTATTCCCCCTTTGCGTCAATATTTTCCAACCACATTGTGAGTTTGAGCCAAAATTCCTTTTCCAGCCCCTTTTTCCTCCATTGAAAACCCATGCCATTTCCCTAGAGAGAACTGAAGAGGAGAAGGATACATGGAAGCAGTCGGTGCATAGTGAAGAGGATCCTAGGACTAAGTTCGAGGAGTAGTTTTCGGTCTCATGTTGTAAGCGACTTTGTGAGATTAATATAAAGAAATAGTTTTTCCGTCCCGCCAAATGATGTATTCAATCTTCATGATTTATTTGCATTGTTTTGTTATGATATCTAACCCACTAATCCATATATAGAATGCGTGCTTGTAGTTTCTTGTTGGTATTTTTGTGAATGCGGGTTGGCCTTGGGAGGAGATCTTCACTCGAGAAACAACTGAGCGCAAAGGGATTGACATCGGACGCAGAGTTTAAGGAAGGCTTACCAGATCCCTATATTATGTTTTTTATGTATGATTGTGAGGTAATGTCAGGATAGTTGTTAAAAGTAGGAGACTTTAGATGGTTAGGACCCTGGTGTAGTCCGTATGGGGGTTTTGCTGCTAATAGAAGAATTCACGACTGTATTGGGAAACCTCTAGGGTTTTTAGGGGATCGTTTTGGGTGTTTTGAGTCATTTTGTTTACTGTTTCTTGCATTTAAGTAAGTCTTTATGTATTTAACGGATTATGGTCTTCCATACCAGTACTCCCTGCTTGTGCTTGACTGTTATTTTTTCTCTTTTTTTTAGAGGAGTCACGTAGGTGTACGTGGCCTACAGTGGGTCTACCCGTGTACATATGTGCCCTATATTTGGACAACCCACATACATACGTAGGTTGTTGACATATCAGTTGCATGCCTATTCAGGAAAATTATTTTTTAAAGAAGAGGCAGTCATCCTCTTCCCTGAATGAAACCATATTTCTCAGGGGTTTTCTTGATTTAGTCCTAGTCTTTGTTTTTATAGTCTTTGGCCTAGGTTTGACGTTAGTTTTCTTGTCTTTTAAAAAATAAAATTCTTTTGTTTTGTAGCCTTTTTAACTTATTTTTAGCTTGAAATTTTAAGAAAAATGAGTTGCATTTTGAAAGAAAATATAAAAAAAGTTTCTTTTATAATCTTTTGTTATTTCTTCTTTGATTGGAAGAAAATATTAAAAAGTTAGCTTGTTAGGTCACTTTATTTCTTGGCATCTACTTTGAATTTTCATTTGAAAAAGAAAAACAAATTAGCCTAGCATTGTGTTTTCTTCTAATTTTAAAACATTTAAAAAGAAAATAAGAAATATAATCATTCCTTTTCTAGCGTTCTTATAAGATTCTTATTTTTGCAAGAGTCTTAACAACATCAGTTGCACTACTGCACCCTTTTTGAGTAAATCAATCCATTAAAAAATAACTCTAATTAAAATTAATCAGACTTCTTGTTTGTAGGGTCCATCAACTAGATTAGGATAGAGCCTTTGTAATGACCCCTTCGTTATGCCTATAAATAGGGAAGTACAGTAGGATTTTTTTTTTTTTTCTTTTTAACAAAAAAAGAAATTAAAAACATCACCTAATTCATATCAATGCAAAAACACATGACATCATAACTAAGTGACACATGATCAGAATATAAACAAACTCTACAATATCATTGCGGAACGAGATTGCAAATATAATGCCAAACAATCTCATCATATTATCACCAATAACAATAATTTACCGAATATAAAACGCTTTCTACCTTACCAATAAAAATCATACCTTGGCCACACGCTCGCTTCGGAGATGTCCCGCGCTCCGTGCCGCGTCCCGCTTGCCGACCGTAGAAAGCTCACCGGTACCTCCCAGCCAAACGCTAGGGGTACTCTTCTCCCCCCTTAGCCCCCCGAGCCGCAAAGGGGCCACACAAGCACCAGATATAAACTAGCGTCTCAGCTCGCCTCCACGGCGGAGCTACCACTCCCACACACAGCTGAGATAAACCCAACTCCTCACAAGCAACCCGTCAAGCAACAATTCGGTAGCGTAACGTTACGCTCACCGTTTCCCCTTTCTTCCTTCCTTTCCCCTCCTTTTATAGAATTTTGAGACTGACCTAAATCATAAATCATTAATTAATTAATTTTTAATGACTAACCCTCTAACAGTCTCCGTCGTCCAAGTGTCACACATGCCTCTGGTTCCCCAAAATTAATTTATTTTTAATTATTAAAAGACTCAATTCTCTCACTCCCCCAAAATCTCTCCTTAAATTACTCCTTAAATTACTCCTTAATCACCCCTTAAATTTCTCCTTAAATTAGTTCTTAATCACTCCTTAAATTTCTCCTTAATTTACTCCTTAATCACTCCTTAAATTTCTCCTTAATTTACTCCTTAATCACTCCTTAAATTTCTCCTTAATTTGCTCCTTAATTTACTCCTCAATTTTTAGTCTCTTTTATTCTATTATTTAATTCTCTCTTGTTATTTTTATTTTTTGAACCCAAAAGATAAATGTGGTTTTTAATCTTTTCAAT
>ML777100.1:141431-156076 GCA_009831015.1 Picea engelmannii
CCTCTCCCTCAATCTCTCTGGAACTCGTGTGTGGCCCCTTTACTCCATATGTGAGTCTGGTCGGCAAGCTATCGTTAGCCTGCATCATCAACCATCATGTCAGATCATGTCAGCAACATATCATGAAATCAATAGATATCATCAAAACCACACAATATCACTGTAAATGAAACAACTCAAATAGTCCACTCCCTGACTCAATCTGGAGTCCAAGGGAGTTCCACTGATGCCTCTGCATCCTCAAGGTCCGAAACCCTGCACACTCAATGAAACTGAGTCAATAGCACATGTATATAGCAATAGTAAAACATCTTGTCATCAATCATGACGCATCATCATCAAGGTTAAGTGGTTCATCATCATAAAAATCCAGATCACTTGCGAGCAAGTGTCCTCAAAGAATAAGTTTTGTCAGTGCGCCAGAGCGGGATGTTACAGCCTTGATTTAGGTTGGAGAGGAAAATATTCAAGGCTATAAAACAAACATACAATTATGTGCTAGGGAGTGTAGAAGTCTAGTAACATGGAATTTATCTAGGATCCCCCTTTATCACAGGGCCTAAACACGAGGTCGTGTGCGGAAAGGTAGCGGAGATAACCCCTCCAAAGTTGGACCAAGCATAGCAGGGAACACATATAGAGGACTTGTCTTGGGATTTCGTTGATCAAATTTGCATAGAGATTTGTGGGTCTCAAATCTGTTTGAGGTACTTAGTCATCTTCCAAAACACTTTCTTTCGAAACCCTCAATACGTTTCAGGCTTTATACCCTGCTCATTGCGGTCCACCCAACTGTCGACTGTACCCGCCTAGTAATTGTTCACGAGTTGGCAACCTAGTTTCCTTTATTATAGGGACTTACAAAAGTGACTGCGGGTGTATACCATAGTACCTAGGGTAGATGTTGGGCCACTCTTTTCATAGTATACTTGAAGGGTGCTTCCATGTTCGATTTTCACTTGCATCAGTAAGTTTCTCTAGTGTGGGCTAGCATAACTGTTCTTCCTATTAGATAGTGGTCTGCTTGATTTGCCTTTAGGAGGTTTTTAGTGTGTGCTATGTGCTCCCTAGGTTTCCATAGTGAGTTATTCATTCATGGCTTTGGGTCTCTGAACTAAGATGGTAGACCTCCCACTCTGTTGGGTGTGAGGACTTTTTGGGTCTTCCTCTTAGAAACGTGGAGCCACCTCTTTATAGGCATTGTTTAGATAACACCGGTTCACCAGAGTCAGTGTGTGAGAATTTTACAGACTTGAATGATCCCTCAAGGGGAGAACCTATGCTTAAGATATTCATATCTAAAGTTCCCGATGATACCAACCAAGGAACCCCTTCACAAATGGATTCTTTGTACATTCCTGGGTTGAATGTGGGACTATCGGTCTGGTTGGATACCATTCCAAATGTATAGAATGTTCTTGATGCTTCTTAGTTGAGCATGTTATGTCATGGGAACCATGTTGATGTTCTTTCATCAGCAAAGTATTCCCCTCCTCCTTATCCCGCCTCTTGTGAAAGTATAGTTACTAGTAACCGAAAGTCTAAAGGAAGTAGAAAGAGGAAGAATAGGAAGAATAAGTCACCAACATATGTGAGTCATGTTGAATATAGTTCTTCAACCTCTGCAACTCATGTTGAAGACTAGCACCCAACCTCTGCAAGTCATGCTGGGGGAAAGCACCCGACCTCTGCAAGCCATGTTGGGGGAAAAAGTTGAGTCACAGCTAGTCATGCTGGAAATAGGTATGTAGCCTCTACAAGTCATATTATCGACCCATCACCAACCTTTGCAAGTCATGCTAGATATGTGCAACCAACCACTTCTAGTCATGCTGGGAGCATTTATTTTGTTGAGAAACCTAAACAGATAGGACGTAAGCCTAAGTTCCCTTGTAATATTTGCAAGGGAGATCACCTTACTCATTTATGCCCTGACATTCAAGGGGTACAAAGATTGTGGTCCCTGTCTGCAAGTTCTTCTAATTCTAAGTATTATGAGGTTTCCACACAGTCAATTCAACCATTGGTTAAGAAAGTGGTCACGCCGATGCAATCATCGGTTGATCGCACTCCTCTTTTGGCGGGTGAGGTGGCTTTAGACCTTGTATTCTCGTAACCTATTCAGCCATTGGTTGAGAAAGTTGCCATGCCAATGTAGTCATTGGTTGCTCCCTCTCCTCTTTTGAGGGGTGAGGTGCCTTTAGACCTTATAGTCTCGTAGCATATTCAACCATTGGTTGAGAAAGTGGTCACAACGCTGCAATCTTCATCTGATCCCACTCTTCTATTGGGGAGTGATGTGTCTACTGACTATGTTTTTATCATTTCCAATTCATTACTTTCAGAACAAGGGGGAATTTCGCTCGTTCCGAGCACATCCCCTCCAAACCCTAGAATGGTTTCCTTTGATTGGAATGATCTTTTTGAGCCTCGTCTTCCTTTTTCTGCACCTTTTCAAATAAGGGTTGAAGTTAATTCAACAAAAAATTATCGATGTATTGTGGATGAAGGAGCCTCTATAAGTATTTTATCCTCCTCATTTGGAAAGTCTTAGGATCTCCCAATCTTGTATCTGCTTCACATGAGTTGCTGGCTTTTGACATACGCCCCAGTAAATATTTACGGGATCTTTCTCAGTTACCTATCTTGTTAGGTGGGAAGATTGTCCTTGTCGATGTTGTAGTGGTTCAAGGCCCATTAGATTTCAATATGCTTCTCGGGCATGATTATGTATATTCTATGAATGTTGTGGTTTCTATTCTCTTCCTTGTGATGCATTTCCCTCACAATGGAATCATTGTCACTATTGATCAGCTGGCATCTGATAATCACCATCCTAATTCAACATTATTTAAGACTACCCATTTACATGCTCCCAGTGTTAGTGTAGACTCTACCCCACCACGGGTTAATTATCTGGCGTCTTATCCTTGATGTTCAATTTCTTCTGAGCAAGAGCTTGTGCAATCATGTTTTCCTTCCCAAGACTTGGTCTAAGAAATTGATTCATTGGTTTATCCAATGGGGGAATGGGAGCCCTTGTTTCCGCCTCTTATTCCAAGTGATATTGAGTCTCCTTCTGAGTTTGATCTCATTGTTTGTATATCCTCAAACCCTTGTGCTTGTGATTCTTCATTGATAGACTCTGCCAGTCCTGGCCAGAGCTTCCATCGTCATATTGAATATGGTCAGTTTACTTCACCCTTTGGGACTTTCGACCCTTGTTTGCATGATTTCATGGATTTGGAATTTCCTTCAGATGAGGCTATCCTTGAAGCCATGACTACAGTTTATATATTGAAGGAATCCTTGCACCATGCTTTGTGTTTTCGTCCCTTTTGGGAGACTTTCCAAGTTGACTATCGAAGAGACTCTTGGTATGAGCTTGGAAGTGGGCTCTACCTGAACCATTCTCATACATGATTCATAGCCCCCTGGAGTCTTCTTTAAGCCCTTTTCAGACTCTCTAAACATGAAAATATTGTCAAGCAATCTTGTTTTCCTTCACGCTAGTCAAACTCAAATTCAAAGGCATGTCTGTCCGACAGTAGTTTACTCCTTTTTTGGTCTGAATGGTCATTTGTACAAACAAAGGTATACTCTAGGAAATTTTTTTCGCTAGAAGAGTATTCTCAGGTATAAGTTTAACCCATTTTCGAGCATGAGGAACTAAATTTACGAAAAAGGAACCCCAAGGAGGTCCATAGTTAATCTCTTTTTAGACTCATTAAAAGTGAAAATATCGTCGAGTGACCTTGTTCTTTCACACTCATTAATTGGTTCAGAAAAACATCTACTAGCATGAGTTTACCCCTTTTTCTGGCCTGTAGATCAAGGAGGAAAAAGGTACACCTTGGGATATTCGTCTCGCCAAGAGAGTTCTCTTTAGTAGATTTTATACTTTTTCGGGCTAAGGAGACTAAATCTAGAAAAAGACAACGATTCCATAGTTAATCTCTTTTCAAAGTCCTTAAAATTGAAAAGATTTCCGAGTGATCTTGTCTTTGTCACACTCATTAAAATGGTATTGAATAGACATTTGTTCGGTGCTAGTTTACCCCTTTTTGCGAACCGAATAGACTACCTTTGAAAAAGGTACCCCAGTGGAGTCTCCTTTTACGCTTTTTTTAGACTCTCTAAAAATGAAAAAATGCCAAGCTTTCCTTCTCTGGGCTCGTTAAAATTACATCGAAGGAAGTTATCATTGTGTCTTATTAATCATGTTTTCATTCCTGCATCTTTGGTGTAATGTTGGCTCCATGTTTCTCTAAACTGAACCATCTGAACCATGCCTTATACACAATCCTTGTAGCACTTTGCCTCTATGTCTTGACACCTTAACCCATGGATGATTTTTATTAGGTGTGCTTTTCCTGCATATGTCTCCTTTCTCTGAGCATTAGTTTGTTCCTTGCACTTGGAACTAGTATGTCTATGACACTCGTTCCTCCTTTGTATTGTAGCATTCTTTTATTCTTTTTCAATATTTTCAAAATTATTGAAAACGACAGAAAAAAAAAAATCAAATATACCCCAAAAAGAGGAAGGGAAAAGTATTTTCTTTTTCTTTATGGCACAATGATTCGCCCTTGGACAAAGCACATCCTTTCATTTTTTCGTCAAGATCTATAATTTAGTATTACCTTAGGAAGTTATTCTCGCTACATAGAGTTGTGTCCTCCTCCGTTTGGTTATCCTTCCAAACATATGAAGATTTTTGTGTTGCCTCGTGCATCGTGAATTTATGTCAATGCCATGCTACCTGAGTCTCATCTTTTGTCATTCTTTTCTCTAGGGGAATTTTAACTAAACTTGAGTTGGCCCTTATGCAATTTGTCTCTTGTCTTCATGCCCGGCCACCACAAAATACCAATCAAGTCCTTGTTCAAAATCAATGAATATTTTCTACATGATCACCAAGATCCTCTGCTCTATTCCCGATGAGCCGTGGAAGACCTCTGGGTAGTGAAGTCATACACTCATATTACACTCCTACTTGAGTTTTGAAGATATTGAAGTTGTTTCTCAATCTCTGAAGTTATCATCTCCAACCATCGGGCGTCATTAGCTTCTTAAAGATGGATACTATACATGTATATATTTTGATTTTGAGATGTAGATCTGTTGTGTATTTCTCGCGAATACGCTTTATATAGTTATATGACATGGATATGCATTGTATTTGATTGGCATCCATGATTTTATTTCATCCTGAGCATGGGTATTCCCGCCTCAGTGAGAAAAATTATTATTTTGCAGATGGCACCTACCGAACACTGGTCTCTGGGTTGACTCGCTTCATACGTTGGTGAAGATTTGTAATGTATCTTGGCCATAATATTCTCTTCTGACCTCACACATTAGGGGGCATTTGTTATAGCCCTAAATTACACCAGACATGCATACCTGGCATCAAGCCATCTTACTTTTATCTTTGCCAATCCATCACTGAACAACTCTTCTAAAAAACCATTCTTTTGAAGGTGTATGCACCTTGCACCACTATTGCCCACGTACAGACGCTTGCTACACCACTACAACCCAGATACACTCACAAAAAGCGCAAAAAATTAAAATTGCAAAGGGATACGGGCTTTTAGACCGTTACCTAACCATTTGACCACCCATAGCCAGTCACCCAACTAGATAACTATGTTTTTTCCTATAAAAGAAGGTGTTGGGGTCCCATTCCATAGGGGAGAAAAAGAACGAGAGAAGAGAAACTTTGCCCATTTTTGTATTCCCCCTTTGCCTCAATATTTTGCAACCACATTGTGAGTTTGAGCCAAAATTCCTTTCCAACCCCTTTTTCCTCCATTGCAAACCCTTGCCATTTCCTTAGAGAGAATTGAAGAGGAGAAGGATACGTGGAAGCAGTTTATGCACAGTGAGGAGGAGTCGAGGACCGAGTTCAAGGAGCAGTTTCCAGAATCATGTTGTAAGCGACTTTGTGAGATTAATATAATGAAATACTTTTTCCATCCTGCCAAATGATGTCTTCAGTCTTCATGATTTATGTGCATTTTTTTGTTATGATATCTAACCCACTAATTCATATATAGAAGGCATGCATGTAGTTTCTTCTTTTTATTTTGGTGAATGCAGGTTGGCCTTGGGAGGAGATTTGCAGTTGAGAAACAACTAAGTGCAAAGGGATAGACACCAGACATGTAGTTTAAGGTAGGCTTCCCAAATCCCTATACTATGTTTTTTATGTATGATTGTGGGGTAATGTCGGGATAGTTGTTAAAAGTAGGAGACTTTAGACGGTTAGTTCTGCCTACACTTTAGAACCCTAGTGTATTCTGTAGGGGAGTTTTCCCACTAATAGCAAACATAAATCTATGAATTGCATAGCTAACAATAGGAACATAAACAAATTTGAAATTCATACAAAAAAGGGTTATCCAAGAAGACCTAGTGAAACACAAAGAAGAAGTTACAATAGGTTTGAATCACTGAGCACTGAAGTGGAATGATACAAGTGTAACAACTTTGGACACATGGCCAAACATTACAGAATGACAGTTCCTCCTAGATAATCACAACATAACAACAACAGTTACATACATGAACCTTAGAAGAGAACATGGATAATAAAATATAACCAATATAGCAATGAAGAATGGACACTTTCTCTACAAGATAAGAGCAAGAAACATGATTGGCATGTTGACAATGGCTGCTCAAAACACATGACATGTGATAAAGACAAGTTTCTTATAGTAAGAAAGGAAATAAATGGATCATTCTCCTTCGGAAATGACGATTCAACTAAAATCATTGGAAAAGGCACAGTCAGAATTGGAAACAAGAATACCAATGCAGAAAATGTTCTACTAGTAGAACATATGGAATATAATATTCTAAGTGTGAGTCAAATGTGTGAACAAGTTCATAAAGTTACTTTTGATTCACAAAAGTGAGAGATAAGAAAATAAGGTTCAGGAAAATTGATTGCAACAACTTCAAGAACTTCAAGCAACATATATGTATTAAGTGAAATTGGAAATGAAAAGTGTTTTCTAGGAAAGGAATATGAAATTTGGCTATGGCACAAAATAATGGGTAACATACACTTTGATAGCCTTTTCAAGGTAAGAAAAAGGGAATCAGTTAGATAAATTCCCCAAATTACGAAACCAAGCAACACTTCATGCAAGCATTGTCAACAAGGAAAGAAAACAAAGACCATGTTTAAATCAAAGGAATATTAAACAACAAGACCACTGGAAATTGCGCATACTGATCTAGTTGGACCAACTACAAAAAAGGGTTTAAAAGGTAAGAAATACTTTATGTTATTAGTTGATTATTATACAAGAATGATTGCAGTTTCCTTTCTCAGGAATAATTCCGAAGCTTTTGAAAACTTCAAGGTCTACAAGGAAATGGTTGAAAATGAAATGGATTCAAAAATCAAAATTTTGAGATATGATAAAGGAGGAGAGTTCACTTCAAAGGAATTTATGGACTATTGCAGCAGGCATGGAATAAAAAGGAAATTCTTCATTGCTAGGACACCTCAACATAATGAAGTTGTTGAAAAAAAGAACAATATAGTACATGAAATGTCTCAAACAATGCTAATGGATTCCAAATTGATAGATATCTTTTGGACACATGAAGTGCATACAATGGTTCACATTCAAAACAAAGTAATGCTCAGAAACAACACTAACAAAACTCCCTACGAGCTATGTAAAGGAAGACCAAAAAATATGAATCACTTCAGAGTATTTGGAAACAAATGCTACATCAAAAGAGAATATGGAAGAATGGGAAAGTCTGACTCTCGTGTGGACAAAGGAGTACTTGTTGGTTACTCAAGTACAAGGAAATCATAAAAGTGTTACAATATAAGGTTGAAAAAAGTTGTGGAAAGCATCAATGTAACAATTGATGAAACAGGTGGACGCAAATTAAAGGAAGAAGAAAATGAATCCATGGAACAAATTTATGAAGAATAAGTAGAAGGGGAAGATGAAGAGGATTAGATAGAATTAGAAGAGAAATCTCATCAAGTTCCTCCAAAGACACCTAGCAAACGAGTATAGAAGAATCATCCTTCAAGTCATATTATCTGAAACAAAGATGCAGGAGTTGATACTAGAAGAAGAATATGTTCACCATAAGAAACACGCCTATCACTCTCATCTACGATTGAACCAAACGGTTTTGAAGAGGCCAACAAGGATGAATTTTTGAATAAGGCCATGGATGAATAATTTGATCAAATAGATAATAATGACACTTGGGAATTGGTTCCAAGACCAATGAATAAGAATGTGATTGGCACAAAGTGGATATTCAAAAATAAATTGAATGAAGATGGGCAGGTTACAAGGAACAAAGCTAGATTGGTATGTAAAGGATACAGATAGGATGAAGGAAATGAATTTGAAGAGACATTTTCCAAGTTTCCAGAATATAAGCAATCCGATTGATTTTAGCTTATGCATGCTCCAAGAATATTAAAGTGTATCAGATGGACGTGAAATAAACTTTTCTGAATGGGCAACTTGAAGAAGAAGTCTACATCAAACAACCAGAAGGATTTTAGTTGTCAGATAACGCAAATTACATGTGCAAATTGAAGAAGGCCTTGTATGGTCTAAAATAGGCTCCTAGAGCATGGTACTCTAGTCTGGATAAATATCTACAACAGGAAGGGTTTAGAAAATGAAGTTCAGACAACAACCTCTACATCAAGATAACTCAAGATAGTATTTTACTAATTGAATTTTATGTTGATGATATTATTTTTGGAAGCAATGATGACATGTTAAGCTAGAAATTTGAAAAGGATATGAATAATGAATTTGAAATGTCATTACTCAGAGAACTATCCTTCTTTCTGGGTCTTCAGACACGTCAAAGAAACCATGGAATTTTTATTTATCAAACTAAGTATATCAGAGAAATGCTAAAGAGGTTCGGAATGGAAGATAGAAAACCAGTTACCACTCCTATGAAAACCAGTTGCAAGTTGACCAAATATGATGATTCAATGTCTACAAACCAGAGGAAATACAAGTCAATGATTGGTAGCTTACTATATGTGACAACATCCAGACCATATGTAACGCAAGAAGTTGGACAGGTGGCGTGATTTCAAGCAGCACCAAAGGAATCACATTTCATTGAAGTGAAGAGGATTTTCACATATCTCAAAGCTACATAAGAGTTTGGATTATGGTATCCAAAAGGAAAGGATCTATCAATTATTGCCTACACAGATGCAGATTTTGAAGGTTTCATTAATGACTGACGAAGCACCAATGGAGAATCATTCTACTTGGGTGAGTTTTTAGTATCATGGCTAACTAATAAACAATAATTAGTATCCTTATCTAGAGTCGAAGAAGAATATATGGCAACAACAACATGTTGTACATAGGTTCTATGGATGAAAAAAACTTTGATAGATATACAGGTTAAGTATGATGAGCCCATTCCAATCTATTGTGATAATATAAGCACCATCAATATCTCAAAGAACCCAGTGATGCACTCCAAGATGAATCACATTCCAATAGTGTATCACTTTCTATGGGAACAGGTTGCAGAGAAGAATATCAAAGTTGAATATGTGGGCACAAAATAACAAGTGGCAGATATCTTTACAAAATTCCTTCAACGGGAATCCTTTGGGTATCTTCGCCAGAGACTCAGAGTAATTTCTACTCCAAAATGAATGCTTTTGAATGCTTATATTATATGTCTTAGATTTGATTGAGGAAGGACCATAAATAGGACAATTTAGATCATGGGATCAGTTTCAAGAAGAGTTCATTCAGGGGGAGTATCCGCAAGGATAGTTCAGTTAGGGGAGAATCCCAAGATGGAAATATACCTTTTCCATTGATGACAAAGGGGGAGAGATTTATTAGCTGCAGAGCACAAAGGCATGGCTCCAGAGGGATCTATGGTCACAGGAAGAGCATGAGTGATATCACTTTAGTATTGCATGACATGACTTCAGTATTGCATCAAAGTGTTGCCATCAATTCCAAAGGGGGATATTCTTGATTAATTGGGTTGGTTGTCATCGATATCAACCCTTGAAGAAAGTCTGGTAGCAAATTACGGTAGGAAAAAGTTTTGGTTAATGGATCCAATTTTCTTTGATGGATAATAGCATGAGTTTTGATATATTTGTAGGTGAAAATATTCTATATGGATAGTACATGTCATGCTATTTCTAGTGGTATGTGGAACATCACATAAATCTTCACGGTTAGAGAGTTATGGCCATGTAAAGCTGGAGAACCCTCATGAGTCATCTAGAAGCCCAAAAAGGTAAAAGTAGTCAAATTTTTTGCAAAAAAGAATTTATTTAAATAATAACATTGTAACGACCCCTGTTGTTACGACAACATGCAATGCATAACAAGTGAAGTTTTTTGTATATCTATATATATACAGGGAGGTAACAATGACAATTGTCGATCAACGCAACTTGATGATGAACACAACACACACAATTCAGGAAACGGAAAAATTAACGACCCAACACACTATCACGTTATGCTGTTGGATGTAAAATAATAAAATCAAATAGAAAAACTAAAAACGACTACTCGCCTATCCTAACCTGCAAGGTTAGGACCCCTAGGACACATCATAGATGCTCAAGCCCAGGTTCCCATCGATTTTGACCATTTAAAGTCTCAAGGTTGGACTAAGGAACAAGGAGGTGTCTACATCCCACTCGACACACCACGCCTACTAAGTTAAAATATGACAAAAATCAACCAAACACAACAACCCCAAACCAACACACATAACATGAACCTTCAATGCGAGCTAGAATTAGAAATCATTGATCAACATTTGAATGGCACACAACTAAATAAACAACAACCAATCATTAGTGTTCCTTCACCACACACAACCAAATAAATATATATTTAGACAATACTTTAATCAACCTTAAGTCTACAAGAACACAAGAGAGCTGACATACAAATCTATCTAGCAAAACCAAATTGAGGCGCAATTCTATTTAATTTATAGGCGTGCTAATTAATCAATCATCAATTAAAATAAAATTCGAGGTGTGAGAAGTGATATACATTTCAGGTTCCCTCATGACATCTCACATCCATCAAGTCAATGTAAACGATAACTACAAATATTCATCTTGGAAATTTAAATAGGAATTGACTAATAAAACTACATCTTGTTATGCCTCCTTCTAACTTCTGCAAAAAAATAATTTATTCTCCATTAACCCATTTATATAATACACCATTAACTTCCTATGACATCAAAATCCTTGCATTGATTAGTTATTACATTCTTGTACACAAGTTTTATCATTAAGAGTTCAATGGAACACCAATATACATCAAGGAAATATAAGGATTGTACAATCGTCAAACGCAAGTTAATTAAAACTGAAGGATCAATCACTGTTTATTAAAATATTAAACAGATTGTCGTGCCATAACTAGAGTTGAAAGGAAGAGATATTCTAAATTTTTGACTTGCCATGATGGTAAAACACTCGTTTAGTTTACAACGTAATGCTCGAACATGGTGTAATAAGCTCATGATCTATTTTCTTAAATGTTGTAACAACCTCCTTAGAATTATAAGGTGTTCTTAAGCTCAAACGTCGTGTATGAAATAGTTGCAAAAATTGTAATTACATCCAACCAATAGTTATAACATACTAGACCTGGAACTAGTAAGGATGATGCTAACCATTAAACAACCCAATTGTTAATATTAAAAATATTATATGACTTTTATCAGAAAAAATGGGCACGACAGTGGTGTTAATCACAGTTGTCATCGTTCCATCCATAATTACAACATTAAATTTGCTACAAACATTTGCTAGGGAGACTATTTACTCAAACTTTAGAATACAAATGGAACATGCTACTGGAAAAATAGTCTCACACGCATAGATTTTCCAAGGTCAACATTTCTATTAAAACAACTATAAATATACGCATATGCAATTCATTCCTGCCATTTCTCTGTCAAGCAAATCACTGTGAGATCTAACCATTAATTACTTAAATCCCTTGTTATATTTAGAATCACTACATAAATAGACCAAATCTCAGGGTAACAAAAACTCTCAATCACTAAATAATTGTATTTTTGTGTGATGGTTAAAATCTCTAGGTGGTATAAATTTCTGTCTAGTTTGAAAATCACGTTGCAATAATCAACGATATAAAATCTAGGCACCCTGTCCAAGAAATGAATTTCACAAATGAATAGAACCGTCACTACCAATTAAAAATTCACAGGTATGCAATTAAACTTAAA
Organism: Picea engelmannii; assembly: GCA_009831015.1. NCBI lineage: Eukaryota > Viridiplantae > Streptophyta > Pinopsida > Pinales > Pinaceae > Picea > Picea engelmannii. Next base: position 153,723 of record ML777100.1, read on the forward strand.
AAACACAATGACTATGAGGTATGCAAAGCATTAGGTTGCAGTGATTTGAATGAGAAGCTGGAGTTTCGGCTACGATTTGGGTGGTTGTAGCTACAAAACAAACGAGTAGGCCGGGAAATGTACAAGTTACTTGTTGGCTTCTTTGCATAGATAACAGGTAACCTTATCATAGGTAAAGAATAAATATAGGTGGGAGAGTATATCTCTTTTCGGTCGCAAGGATAATATCCCACTTCTTATAGAGGAGAAGACTGTATTTGCTAGGAAAATCCATACATTCTCCTTGTTGGGTGGATATTTCTGTTTGGCGAGTCTCTCTCTACAGGGATAGATATCTCTTATGGATTGGTTAAAATTTAGTACATAATATTTGAAATTCCCCCCTATAGTGCTCTCGAACATAAAATAAACCAAAAGAGTGGGAATGAGAGGAGGGAACCCATCTTAGAAGGGTCGAGTGAAAAGAAAGGAGGAGCACAAGGACTACATGAAATTCCTCCCTGCGCAGGGTCACGAATTCTCCCCACAAGAACACAAAACTTTTGTTGGTTATTTGCTCTACGCAGGTGGAATATCCACCAAGGATTTCAAGGAAGACACTGGGGAAAACTTTGAGGTGAACATGCAGAGTCATTCCCCATGCTGGGAAACTCATGGAATGAAATGCGCAGAGCTTTTCCGATGAGAAAACACCATAAATAAGGAAGCACAATAATAAAAATGCAACCATCAAGCAGTAAAAAAATACAGTAATGAAATGTAGATGCGAGTCACAGAGGACTTAAAACATTTGGTGAACTGGAGAGACATCCCAAAATCATTGTGTGGAAGCATGTGTTTGCAAAGAATAAATCACAATAATTGCAGAGGCTAACAAGGTAATAAACTCCGAGGAGAGAATTTGTTATTGGGCAGATAAATGATCCTAGAGTTATTATCCTTGCACAGGAAAGAAGGGCATTTGAATCTAAACCTTTAACACTAGAGTGAAAGACAATCGATTCAGCTCCTGGCTGACTGCTCAAGAACACACTAATAACTTAAAGGATAAAGGACCAAAAGATAAAAAAACACAATTTCTCCTTGTATTAAAAACAATAAAAATGTGGAGAAGTCATTAGCATTCAGAGTTTGGGTTTTCCAATGGAAATCAGATCAAAAGTACAATGAGCATATGGTTGGGATAACCTTGAATTCTCTGATCATAAAACATTGGGCTCATCATGACAACTTCGTTAAATGATAAAAATGAAATTTTTGGATAGTATTACGCAGAATAAAACAAAAAATTTAACACAATATAAGTACCTTAACTGAAGGTGCAAAAACATAATTAAACTACCCTACAACCAAATTTCACAAGAGTAAATTACAAGGGAAAAAAATTAACTAAATTTTAACACAGAGATGCATGCGTGCTTCGATGTTAGAGAGATGCACATACAGGGAATTTAACTACCATTGAATACAAATATACACATGCGTATTGTATCCAAATAATAATTCTCTGAAGTCGTTGTCCCATGCGTGCTCTATCTATCTCCCGCTTGCCAACCAATGTGACCTCACCGGTATCTCTCAGCCAACACTAGGGGTACTCTTCCCCCCCCCTGATCTCCCCGAGCCACAAAGGGCCACGCACACAATACCATAGAATGCTAGCACCTAACTCACCTCACAAGGTCGAGCTACCACTCATCACTCGAGTTGGGTATCCCAACTCCCACAAGAGAAAGTTCAATAAAGATGAAATTTGGGAGCGTAATGATATGCAAGCCAGATCTATTTCATACTCCTCCTCCCCATCCTTTTTATAGAGTTTTATTAGTCATTATTTTCCCAAAACCCTCATTAGATTCCTTTTTCATTTAATTAAATTTTGAAAAACCTCCCTCGTACACGTCGCCCGATCCCCTAGTTGCACCAAAAAATCAATTTATTAATTAATTAAATTTGTCTATTTCCCTCACCCACCTAAAAGTATCACTAAAAATTCTCCTCGGTGTCCCATTATTCCCTTACAATTCTTAATTGACTTATGCCTTACTTAATTCCTAGTTCAGTTCAGAAATAGAAAGTTCAAAAGGCTAGATTCCATACTAATTTAGACATTCCTCTTTTTCTTTAACATTTCCTTAGGTTTCCCCCTTTTCTTTAAGATTCCCTTTTTCTTAAAGTTTCCCCTTTTTATAATTAAGTTCATAATTAGCAGGTTTAGACAAAAACAACCAAATACCCCTTTTATTAATTAAACATTTATTCAAATTTCCACTTTAATTATTAATTCTTGAATTTTCTTTACCCCCTTCCTGTTACATGTCTAATTGGGTTTTTTTTTTTGGGGGGGGGGGGGG
>ML777100.1:156082-287886 GCA_009831015.1 Picea engelmannii
CACTAGGCTTGGTGACATGTTTTAAGGAAAAAAATAGTTATTAAAATTCACTTATCTCACCATTCATTTTAAGGGCAGCCATGTTCTCAAGAGGCATAGTTTTCTAGGCACTAGGTTTATTAACTTACCAGTCAAAATCGCGATCTTCCCTTCAAGACACACCACATTCTCCAAGGGTGCCACTCACCTCTTTCTATTTTCTTTGTGTGACGCACCATTTAAGACGCACTACGTTCTCCAAGGGTGTCACTCACCTCTTGAATGAATTTGGTAGACGTCAAACCCTTGGAGTCAATACTTCGTCAAGTGATATTGTGGTAGACTAAGGGCCTCTAAGAAATAAGGACCCTACCTTATTTCACATCCCTTAGGATCATCATAAGAGACTGTCAGAGACTACCCTCACGCCATCGTGGGTCTTCTCGAACTAGGTAATCGTTAACCTACAATTCGAGCGATGATGGGAGTGCTAGTAGGATGTGTGAGGGATGTTGCCACACCTCTCCCTCAATGTATCTAGAGTCGAAGGGGTTTCATCAATGCCTCGACATCCTGAAAATCCAGATTCCTGCACACTCAGGAGAACCCGGTCAATAGCACATGTCTATTCAAATACAACAAAATGACATATCATCAAATCCACAATATCTCATAATCATAATGAAAACAACCAATAGTATAATGACCTATATCACTTGCACGCAAGTGTCTTAAAAGAACAATTTTTCTCAATGTACGCAAGAGTGGGATGTTACATACACCCCCTCTTGTTTTAAACTTTGTCCAGAAGTTTCATAGTATATAAGTGAAAAAATAAACTATATCATAATATCATAGGTCTAGCTACCAAACTAAAATGGAAATTGTTGACGCAGATCATATGCGTCCTCCCAGGTTGTCGAGTGCGGACTATAGTTGTCCCACTGGACCTTGACCTGATCTATTTTTCGACGTCATCATTGTCAAATGTGATGGTCTAGGATGAGGATTGGATCCATCATGAGCGCACCCTAATCTGATACCTGCAAGGAAATCATGTCAATAACATGTGTAGGATCACTAATATAATGTATCAAAACAAATACATGAAAAACATCGTGCATATGCCTGAAAGAATCAGGAAATTCTAGTTGATAGGCCACAAGCCCATTCTTTTCCACAATCCCTAAGGATCCCAAGAACCTAGGAGAGATTTTATCACACATTCCAAACTTGATTGAACTCTTATGCGGTTTTACCCGCAAGAAGACTCGATCGCCAACTTCATAACTACGATCGACACGATGCGCATCGACATAACTCTTGTGTCAGCCTTGTACTTCCTTGATATTTTGTCTTAATGTTTTCATTTTATCTTCCATTTCTTGGATCTCTTCAAGTCACACCAAGACCCTATCCTCAAGCTAATCCCAACTCAAAGGCATCTGACACGACCACCCGTAAAGGAACTCTAAAGGCGCCATCTTAATGGTGATTTGATCACTGTTGTTATATGAAAATTATACCTGTGGGAAGAACTCTTCCCAACTCTTTTCTTGGTCCATAATGTACATATGCAACATATCCTCCAAGATTTGGTTTGTTCTTTCAGTATGCCCGTCTATCCCCGGATGATACATGGTACTAAAGTTAATTTGGGTTCCCAAGGCATCTTGGAAACTAGTCCAAATCGTCCTGTAAATATCAATCCTCTATCATATATAATCCTCTTAGGCACACCATGAAGCCTCACAATCTCACTGCTGAAAAATCTAGCTAATTCAGGTTCCTGATATGTTGTACGCATAGGAATAAAATGAGCATTTTTTGTCATAGTGTCGACTACCAAAAAAATTGAGTCATGTCTCCTTGCCGTCAGTAGTAGTCCAACAATGAAATCCATAGAAATGACCTCTCATTTAGATTCCAGAATAGCATGTGGTTGTAGTAATCCTGTGGGATGTCTATTTTCATCCTTCACCTGCTGACATTATAGACATCTTGCCACATAGTTGACTATGTCTGCCTTCATTCCTTTCCAGAAGAATAAGGATTTAAGGTCTTCCCTCATCTTCGTGACTTGAGGATGAGCCATGTACACTACTTTATGAGCCTCTCTTAGGATCAAACTCCTCAACTATTCGTTGTTTGGTACATAAATTTGACTTTTAAATCTCAATAGTCCATCATTGTCCATAGTAAATCCCTCAAATGTTGGTACCATAATTATTTTTTGTATGATTAAATACTCGACCTCTTTGTAGCAGTCGTCTTCATGCTATAAATTTAGGATCATTGCACGTATATTCATTTGAAGAGGCATCAACAAAAACATAAGTGGTCTCTGACTCAATGCACCCTCCACTCTATTAATTGTTCATTTTATGTAAGTAATCTCAAAATCGTACTCGCTAAGCAATTTCGACCAACGTCGTTGTCGTGCATTCAAGTCGCTTTGCGTAAAGATGTGTTGTATACCAGAATGGTCTATTTTTAGTTCAAATTTTCATGAAATAAGGTAGTGTCTCCAAACTCTTAAGGCATAAATAATGGCTAACAAATCCAAATCGTCTGTTGCATAGTTCTCCTCATGTCTTCTCAACGTTCTCGAGATATAAGAGATCACTCGACCATATTGCATCAAGACTCTGCCTAAGCCTTCTTTGGATGCATCAGTGCATACCAAGAAGTTCGCATCCATGCCAAGGACCTTTAGTATTGGTGTTGTTTTCAACATCTCCTTGAGCCTCCAAAATGCCTCCGCAGACTTTTGGGTCCAAACAAACCTCTTGTTCTTCTTCTACAATTTCATGATCAGATTTGCTATCTTTAAAAAACCATTGATGAACCGTCGATAGTATCTCTCTAAACCCATGAGTCTATGCACTTCTAGGACATTTGTCGGCACAGGCCATTCCATAATAGCCTTGACCTTTGCTAGATCTATAGTGATACCTTCGTCGGAGATGACATGCCCTAAGTAGTGAATGTTTGATTGATAAAACGAGCATTTAGACAATTTCCCATACAATTTGTTCTCTCGTAGACACTGTAGTACCATGTACAAGTGCTTGCTATGCTCCTCCATCATCCAAGAGTAAATCAAAATATCGTCAATGAATACTTGGACGAACTTGTCCAAGTATTCGCGGAACACCCCATTCATCAAACTCATAAATACCCTTGGGGTGTTCATCAGCCCAAATGGTAAAAAAGTAAACTCGTAATGTCCAAACTACGTCTTAAAGGAGGTCTTAGGGATGTCGTCCTCTTTGATCCATAACTAGTGATACCCTGATCTCAAGTCGATATTTGAAAACAACGTCGCACCCTTCATCTGATCAAACCGATCATCAATCCTTGGCAACATATATTGATTCTTGATAGTTGAATTGTTCAATTGATGATAGTCAATGCAAAGTCTCCATCACCCATCCTTCTTTCATATGAAGATAATAGGTGCACCCCATGGTGACACACTTGAACGTAGAAGTCCTAGGTCCAACAACTCCTTTAGTTGCATTTTAAACTCATGTAACTCTGGGGTCAACATCCGATAAGGCATTCTTGCTATTGGTTCAGTCCCTGGTTTTAGGTCTATGGTAAATTACAATTCCCTCTCAAGCGCCATCCCAGGTAACTCTTCACGAAAGACGTTTGCAAACTCTCACACCACTGAAAGGTTTTCTAGACCTTCCACTAATCCCTTCTCGTTTAATGAAAGGATCACATAAATATTACATCCTTTACACATGCTCTTCCATAACTACAAGGAAGAGATGAACCTCAGGGAGACTCCCTGGTTCCAACCTACAATCATGCATCTTTGTCCCTCATCATCGACCAATCTCAATCATTTTGTCTTACAGTCGAGTATCGCATCATACAACTCCAAGCAATCCATACCGATCATGACGTCATAAGATGATAAGATTGTGAGGTATAGGTTGGCCCTAGTGAAAACCTCTCCCAGGTTAAGGCTACAACCTGTAACCTTCCCACCAACCTTTCTTTTAGCTCCTGAAGCCATTTCTACAAATCTAAACTCATCATGTTCGACTTCCTTTAACTTAATTATTTTTAGCGCTGCACCAGAAATAAAAATATCAGTATTTAGGTGCGGAGCATGCCAAAGAAGATCCATATAACGGGCCTCATACTCAAGAATTGTATGACCGCCTTGTCCCAAGGTGTTGAACTCGTTGAGTTGATGCTCAATGAACTCCTCAGACAGATACCTCTCCTGGAATAGTTCCTTGAATAGTTCCCATGACACTTCTTCAATGGCCATGTTCAATTGTGGAAGGAGCATCTTCTACCATAGAAGAGTTCTCCCCTTCATTTGAAAGACCACCTGGTGGACCTTCATGCCAAAGGTCATAATCATGAAGCATGAAGCACATCACCTTTCTCTCCAGTCATGCCTCGATGGTTGAGCAATCTGCGACACTCATTGACTTGAGAACTTATCCCCCTCGAGTTCTCAGTGAATGTTAACGTTATTGGTTGGGGCACACTATGGACCCTCAGGGGTACAAGCACCCTGGCCTCATCTTAGTAAAGATGTTGAATCAAGGCTTCTACCATTCCTTGGAAAGACCTTGTAAGACCATCACCATCCCTTACAACAATCAAATCCACCCCAAGGACTTGTTCTTCCCCTTAGGGTTAGACTCCAAGGGCGCGTGCACATCTGGAGGCGTCACACCTCCTTCCATGACACCATGTGGCGAACCTTTTTGGTGTCTTCTAATAGTGATCACCTCATGGACACATTAAAGTTTTAATTAGCGCTAGGTTATTACTCAAGGGTTTACTGCAGTGGAAATCATGGCGATCCATAGTCACAAGGTTGAACCCGCTCTGATACCATATCTAATGACCCCCGTTGTTTCGACAACATTTGATTCATAACAAGTGTAATGTTTTTTTTATATATATAGGGAGCTAACAATGATAATTTTCAATCAATGCAACTCGATGACAAAAACAACGCACATAATTCAGGAAAAAGACAAATTAACGACCCAACACTCTAGCGCGTTATGTTGTTGGATGTAACATACGAAAATCAAATATAAAAAATAAAATTGACTACTCTCACTTCCTACCTTGCAAGGTTAGGACCCCGAGGACACATAAGCAACACTCAATCCCAGGTTCCCATCGATTTTGACCATTTAAGGTCTCAAGGATGGTGACTTTTATGAGTATTAAATCTGTTACATAAAATCTTCTAGGGAAACTAATTACTCAAACTATAAAACACAAACAAAACACTCCACTAGAAATATAATCTCACACACATATATTTACCAAGGTCAATGTTTCTATTAAAACGACTATAAATATATGTAGATTCAATTCATTCCTGCCATTTCTCTGTCAAGCAAATCGTTGCCAGCTCTAACCATTAATTACTTAAATCCCTTGTGATATTCAGAATCCCTGCATAAATAAACCAAATCTCAGTGTAAAAAAAAATCCCAATCACTAAATAATTGTGTTTCTGTGTGATGGTCAAAATCTCGTGGTGGTATAAATTTCTATGTAGTTTGAAAATCACATTGCAATAATCAAGGATATAAAATCTGGGCACCCTGTCTGAGAAAGGAATTTCACAAATCAATAGAACTGCCACTGCCAATTAAAAATTCATGGGTATGCAATTAAAATTTAAAAAGGCCATGACTACGAGGTATGCTCAGTGTTAGGTTGCAGTTATTTGAATGAGTGGTTGGAGTTTCGGCTACGATTTGGGCGGCTGTAGCTACAGAACGAATGGGTAGGCTGGGAAGTATCCAAGTTACTTGTTGGATCCTTTTCATAGATAACAAGTAACCTTATCATAGATAAATAATAAATATGGGTAGGAGATTATAGCTCTCTTCGATCGCAAGGATAATATCCCACTTCTTATAGAGGAGAAGACCACATTTGTTGGGTGTATGCATACATTCTCCTTGCTGGGTGGATATGTCTACTGGGTGAATCTCTTCCTGTAGGGATAGACAACTCTTATGGATTCGTTAAAATTTAGTACATAATATTTGTAATTCCCCCCTATAGTGCTCTCGAAAATAAAATAAATCAAAAGAGTGGGAACAAGAGGAGGGAACCCATCTCAGAAGGGTTGAGCGCAGAGAAAGGAGAGGTGCAAGGACTACATGAACTTTCTCCCCACACAGGGTCACTAATTCACCCCACAAGAACACAAAAATTTCATTGGTTGTTTGCTGCATGCGGGTGGAATATCCACCAAGGATCGCATCATAGACACTGGGGAAAACTCTAAGGTGAACATGATGAGTCACTCTGCACGCTGGGAAAAGCATGGAAGGAAATGCATCGATCTTTTCTGAGGAGAAAATGTCATAAATAAGGAAGAAAAGTAATAAAAACGCAGTCATCAAGGAGTAAAAAAATGCAGTAATGAAACGTAGATGCAAGTCAAAGAGGAGATAAAATGTTTGGTGAACTAGAGAGACATCCCCAAAATCATTGTGTGGAAGCCTGAATTTGCAGAGAATAAATCACAATAATCGCAGAGGCTATAAGGAGGGAATAAAATATGAGGAGATAATTCCTTGTTGGGCAGAGAAATGATCCTATAGTTATTATCCATGAAGAGGAAAGCGAGGCATTTGATCTAAATCTTTAACACTGGAGTGAAATATAGTCAATTCATCTCCTGGCCGACTGCTCAGGAATAGACTAATAACTTAAAGGATATCGAAACAAAAGATAAAAAAACACAATTTCTCCTTGTATTAAAAACAATAAAAATATGGAGAAGTCATTAGCATTCATAGTTTGGGTTCACCAATGGAAATCAGATTAAAAGTACATTGAGCATAAGGCTAGGATAACCTTTAATTCTTTGATAATAAAATGTTGGTCTCATCAAGACAACTTCGCTAAAAGATAAAAATGAAATCTCTAGATAGTATTACAGAGAATAAAACAAAAACTTTAACACAATATAAGTACCTTAAATAAAGGCGCACGAACATAATTAAACTACCCTACAACCAAATTTCATAAGCATAAATTTCCAAGACAAAAAATTAACTGAATTGTAACAGAGAGACTCATGTGTTCTTTGACGTTAGAGAGATGCATATATGGAGAAATTAACTACCATTCAATACAAATATACACATGCATACCATATCCAAATGCTAATGCTTTGAAGGCCTTGTCCCATGCGTGCTCCGTCTACCTCTCGCTTGCCAACCGATGTGACCTCACTGGTACCTCCCAACCAAGGCTAGGGGTACTCTTCTTCCCCCTGAGCCCCATGAGCCACAAAGGGGCCATGCACACAATACCTGAGAATGATAGCACCCGACTCACCTAGAAAGGTCGAGCTACAACTCATCACCCGAGCTAGGTATCCCAACTCCCACAAGAGAAAGTTCAGTCAAGATGAAATTTGATAGAGTAACATTACATAAGCCATATCTGATCCATACTCCTCCTCCCCATCATTTTTATAGAGTTTTCTTAGTCATTAGTTTCCCAAAACTCTCATTAGATTCATTTTTCGTTTAATTAAATTTCGAAAAACCTCCCCCATACACATGTTGCCCGATCCCCTAGTTGCACCAGAAAATCAATTTATTAATTAATCAAATTTGTCTATTTCCCTCACCCACCTAAAAGCGTTCCTAAAAATGGTCCTCGGTGTCCCATTATTCCCTTACAATTATTAAATGACTTACGCCTTACTTAATTCCTAGTTGAGTTCATAAATAGAAAGTTCCAAAGGCTAGGTTCCTTACTAAGTTAGACATTCCCCTTTTTCTTTAAGTTTCCCCTTTTCCTTAGCTTTCTCCCATTTATTTAATTTTCCACTTTTCTCAAAGTTTCCTCTTTTTATAACTAATTTCAGAATTAGCAAGTTTAGACAAAAACAACCAAATAAAACATCGCGGGTCTTCTCAAACTAGGTAATTGTTAACCTATAGTTCGCACCACGGCGGGAGTTCTAGTAGGTTCTAGCAAGGCTTCTACCACACCTCTCCCTCAATGTCTATGGTTGTCATGCGTCACCACTTTACTCCAAATGTGAGTCTAGTTGAAAATTTATCATCAGATTGCATCCATCAATGAATCATGTCCACAATAACAATCAACATCATAATATCTAATCATATATACATATGTCACATCAACAACATTCAAACCCTAACAATTCACTCCCTGAATCAATCCGGAGTCCTCGGGGTTTCATCAATGCCTCAACATCCTCAATGTCTAGAGTCCTGCACACTCAGGAGAACCAATCAATAACACATGTCTATGTAAATACAACAAAATAACATATCATCAAATCCACAATTTCTCATAATCATAATAAAAATAACCAATAGTATAATGACCCAGATCACTTGTATGCAAGTTTCCTCAAAGAATAAGTTCGCTTAGTGTACGCAAGAGAAGGATGTTACATACACCCCATCTTGTTTTAAACTTCATCCCAAAGTTTCACAGTATGTAAGTGTCAAAATAAAGTGTATCAGAATATCATAGTTCTAGAGACCAAACAAAAATGGAAACTGATGATGCATATCATATCCATCCTCCTAGGTCGCTGAGTGCGGACTATAGTTTTCCCAGTGGACCTTGACCTGATTTGTTATTCGACACCACAGTTGTCGAATGTGATGGTCCAGGATGCAGATTGTCTCTGCCATGAGCGCACCCTCATCTGATACCTACAAGGAAATCATGTCAATAACATGTGTAGGATCACTAACATGATGTCTCAAAACAGATACGTGAAAAACATCATGCATATGCCTCAAAGAATTAGGAAAGGATAGTCGATACCCACGGGACCCTTCTTTTCCACAATCACAAAGGGTCCCACAAACCTAGGAGAGAGTTTAGCACCCCTTCAAAACTTGATTGAAGTCTTATGTGGTTTTACCTGCAAGAAAACTCGATCACTAACTTCATAACTATGATTAACATGATACACATCGGCATAACTCTTCTATCGATCTTATGCTTCCTTGATCCTTTGTATTAATTTTTGCATTTGATCTTCCATTTGTTGGATCGCTTCTGGTACCACAAGGACATTGTAATGTACCTCAAATTTCCTAACCTCTCCCTAGACATGAGGTTACTATGTTTGTGCACAAGCCTAAATATTACACGTGTAACATAATGCACTTACCATATATAAAATCAAGGGGTCGGGACTATACTTCAAGGTTGAATACATGTGGCTTAACAACAGGCACTTGGCACCATTGTACATTTGGGTTAAATAAAAGGGTTCCTTTAACAAATAATCATGGTTAGTGATTTGATAAGCCAATCCATTTACCTAAAGGCATTTGGGTAAAGATATCCCAATGAATTTTTTATTGAAATGGAAAGTTAACTTCAAGGAAACAGTTGGGAAGAACGTATCCCCAACTAGTCATGTCATGAAGGAGTTAAGTTAACTATGCATTTGTTGTTTGGCATGGGAAGAAAGGTGTAGTTGTCAAAAAGAGTTAAAGATTTTCACTTAGTCATTAATGGAGTCCATGTAGGTATGAGTTTCAACAAACTTTCCCAATCCCTCCTCCAATCTAATCGAGCCAACTTGGCCACAACACATGGCCCGACCAACCCCTGTACCTTCAGTATTAACTTGTTCTTGTAAAGGCTCCTCTTAGGGTTAAACGAGATTTCCTTTGTCATTGTGAGGTCCTTCGAATGGATTTCTATATCACTTCCCTCAGCAGGCGAGACTGTCGACTTGGAGGTCACTTCCCGATGGACAGGCAACGTAGTCTTTCTTCCCTGGTAAGGATTTTAAACTGATGCAACGATTTCAATAATACGGTGGTTCTTAAAAAAAACATTACACTGAAATCGATGTTCTATAGCTCCTGTTATACATCCTTAAGTTAGATTTTCCCTTTATGATTATCTTTGGCGATTCTTTTGGTTTGTTCCTACTCCTAAATAAGTGGTAATATTTGGTCGTTTTCTTTCTCAGTCCCTCTCAAGGTCTCGGTACTCCATCGTATAGTCTTTTTTTGTATGATTTAATACATAGTGTTTTTGTAACTTCTTAATATCGTGAGATTTCTTACCGTCCCTCTGTTGGTGGAAGTCAAGGCTTGATATTGAACCTTCGATAGACTGTGCAAGATTTGTATTTGGAAAAAAAACTCTTACTGTGTATATAGTATAATACAATGCATTTTTTGTTTTCTCGACATTTAGAGGATGACTCCTCCTTTCTTTGAGGTTCATTAAACCTTAGTTGAATCCTACACATATATGGTTTTCTCCATGGCTGTTACATTCCGCTTGATGCCATTTGAAAAATGACTTCTATGGTTTCAAATATTTCCTTAATAAAATAATTTACGCCATAATGTTTGATCTTGTAGGATTTCTTGCCATTATCGTGACTCTGCGATTAGTGTAAGTCATTTAGGTTCAGTAATAGATTATCTCTGTAGTTATTGTTGATTTATAAGTAACCTTGGCTATTTTCTTCAGGAGGTGTTAAGACAACACTTAGCTACAACCTTTGTACTTACATGTAACTTTTGTACAATGTATTTGGCCTACATGCACAACATGTTTTACATAGTTTATATATTGAAAAGTTAGTACTGTTGATTATGTTTTATTATAGGAAAAGGATTTATGGTTTGGTACCACTCTAATGATGGGACCTTGTTTATGTGAGGTACCCATCAGGAATACCTGGACCATCCTCCCCTCGGACCATAACATTTATTCAACCACCACGCGACAACAACAGGGCGCCAGACTCTAGTCATGAGTTAAGTATTATTTCAGAATTTTGTTTGCCTTCATTCATCGTTATGTTGAAGTTTTTGTTATTTTTATTCTCATATGTTTACTAATGGTTATAATGGCAATTTTTTGTTACAGAGGTGTCAACCCCACGAGGTTCTAGATGTCGGTCCCTATCGTTAGTGCGAAAGGTATTCGGGTTCCATGCAAATTACCTCTCAGGCTTATCCTTTCAAGTTTTCTAGCACTGAGGACCAAGAATCTACCCAGTTTTTATCACTTATAAAGAAATCTCGCTCTGTTTTCCTATATCAGTTGGTTAAGGGTACACCTTATTTTTATGTTGATACTTCAGTGTTGGAAAAGAATACAAAGCTTGTGCAAAGTTAGAAACAACTAGATTTTGAATCTGATTGGATTTGTAATATAAAATTTAAAGGGGTTTAATCCATGAACTTCCTTCTCTTGTTTTTATGTGAAGTTTAAATACCAGGGTAGAGAATTTAAATCCTGTATACACAATGTTGTGGTTCTTTATAACATCTAGACTTTTTTTTTTATAAGAAGGCATGCCAACCTAAAAGCTTCCAGAAATTTAGCTTTTGTTTTGTTACTTTTGTAATGTCGTGCTAGGAGCATTTCACCTATACTATCGCTTCCTTTGTTCAACATTATTTGAATGATTTATTTCCCATTAATACAGTCATCAGAATTTAAGTTTATCCAAGTATGAATATTTATGAAAAAAAAACGTGTTTCGCACTTCTATTTGTTGAGTTCATAATATTTCTTTCCCTTTCAGAAAACTTGTTTGTATTGCAAGGTTCGATTCGTTTCCTTTAATTTTTTGTTTACACTTCCATAATTTTCTTATTGCTAGTTGTACTATCATTTTGCACTATAATTGCAACGCATTTGTAGTATATCAATGTTATAAATCTTTACAACTTAGTACAGTAATATGAGAGTATAAAGGACTCCTTCAAACTTGTTTTTTTGCACTTACGAAATTCCTGATCTCTATGTTATGATAAGGAATCGATCGACTTGGTTTCTATTAGAAATATGTTGTTGTATTCACAACTTTTCGGTCCCACTCATAATTATTATGTATATATAAATATATACATGAAAATTTATTCAAAGTATAATATTAGCATTGGTAGAGGTTTATCCTATTCCTATTTCCATCCATTCGTAATTTAACTTGTTAATAGTTACATAAATACATACAAGTAGTCTTATTCGAGCATAGATTTAAATTTGGCAGGGGTTTATCCTATGCATGTTCCATCCATTTGTATTCTAATTCATAGAAAGAATTTACACAATGATGATACTATATATATATATATATATATATATATATATATATATATCCTCTTTCAATCAATTTTAAATAAAAATGATTCTTGAATTAGAAAGAATTTAAGTAGAAATAATTCACCCAACAATATATATATGCATTCTAATACAAGATAGATATCTATAGCCAGAAAAGAGTAGAGGAACATATATGAACTGGTTCGCTAAAAAACAAAAGGAACAACCATGTTCCTCCTAACCTTAGAATGGAACAACCAAGGTCACTTGTTCCATTCACCCCCTAGCCTGACCATGAGTCCATGAGGGAAAACGTAGACCTCTACCTCAACAATTGTATTTTAGTCTCAACAACCTGCCTTTCCTCACACCCAAAAATCGATGGTCATAACAACAAGAGATCAATAATTTTCCCTAGCATACTAGGTAGTGTCCTACCTCCTCACATATGACATATATCCCCAATCATTTTTGCCTAGGTCTTTTTCCCCCTTGGTAATTTTCGTAGATTTTCAAATCCCTAATTTTCAGGGGATTTCAATGGCCAAATTCTTGATTTTCCACTTGTCACAATCATCCTTGAGGTAGTTCCAACATGTCCCCCACTAATGGAGTCATGGTCAATTGATTTTCAACATGGCTATTCCATTTTTCCTCCAACAATAATTATAAAATATTATGTTTCATACAAGTGTCATAGTCAAGTAATTAGTTGGGTCAAATTAGATTTATTCCCAACATTCATAATCATTAATTACAATTATCTAATTTTGAAATTCAAAATTTCCATAAATGGAAAAAATTTTGCAATTTTGAATTTGCCAAAAACGGAAAATAATTTCCTAAGAAATTTCCAACTTAATTTTTTTATTTTTGGTGATGTCACATCCTTTCCACCTTCAAAAAAACATTTTCCTTAATGTTTGTTCATTTCCTGGAGCAGGATTGGTTGAGATTTCTGCAAATCTCCCTCCAACTCCGAAGTGGCCTCCTCCGAACTAAAGTTCTTCCATTGCACCTTTACCTGAGCGACGACTCTGTTCCAAAGTGTTATTTCTCGCTGGTCCAGAATGCACAGAGGTTCCGCTTGGAAATCGCCTTCTAGTTCCACCTGCACCAATCTCCAATCAATCATATGAGTAGGGTCATGAACATAATTATTTAACAAAGAAACATGAAATACATTGTGAATTTTTGTATTGGCGAGAAGTGAAAGTTGGTATGCTATGGGTCCAATTCGAGCTAGTATCTCAAAGGGCCCAAAAAACCTGTGTGCAAACTTGGCATAGTTCCCTATCTTTAGTGAACTTTTTCAGGCTTTGAATTTTAAGTAAACATGGTCTCCCACTTGAAATTCCAAGTGTCTCCTTTTCTGGTCCACGTAACGCTTCTGTCGGTCTTGTGCCTCTTTTAAGTTATGTTGTACCTTTCTTACCATACTCTCCATTTCCTGGAGCATTTTTGGTCCAACCATGACTTTTTCAACTAGGTTATCCCAACTAATTGGAGTTGTACACTTTTTTCCATACAGTATCTTGAAGGGGCTCATTTTAGCCGAAGTTTGGTACTCGTTGTTGTATGAAAATTCCACCAAGTGCAACTAATCTTCCCACTTGCTTGGTTTTTTTCTTACATACATGCAGAGCATATATTCTACAATTTGGTTTGTTTGTTCATTTTGTCCATCCGTTTGTGGATGATAACTCGTGCTGAAATTCAATTTAGTATTTATCCCTGCAAACAATTCTTTCCAAAAAGCAGATGTAAATTTTATGTCTCTATCAAAAATCACCATTTTAGGAATACCATGCAGTCTAAAAATTTCTTTCATGAATATTTCAGCAATGTTAATAGCTTTAAAATTAGACTTTACAGGAATAAAGTGTGCATACTTACTAAGTTTATCGTTTACCACCATAATAGAAATCATTTTGTTTCTGAGTTCTAGACAAACCTGTAATGAATTCCAATGATATAGTCTCCCATTTCCATTCTAGCACAGGTAATGGATGCAACATGTCGTCTGGATGCTGGTGTTCATCTTTTACCTACTGGAAATCCTAACACTTAGCTAAGTATTATGTTGTTTTTCCATTCATATTAGGCAAAAAAAATAACTTTCTTAGTGTTTTTATCGTTTTCTGGTATCCTGGATGACCAAAATATGGTTTCTTATGCATTTCATCCATGACTGTTAACTTTAATTCTGCTGAATATGGTATGTATATCCTGTTTTTATACTGTAGTAACCCATTCTTGTCCAAACTGAGGTTTGTTTTGTCTGAATTTTCTATAGTGTTTTGTAATTCGGCCACTGTCTTAGTGTAATTTTCATTGTTTTTACCTGCAATCTTTATCGTTTGTTCAAGATCGATTTCTGCCCTGTTAATGTTTATTTCAAACAACCCATGAACTCTTCTGCTCAAAGCATCAACTACCTTGTTTTCCTTTCCCTTGATATGTCTTACGACAAAATCAAATTCGCTCAAGAAGGCTAGCCATCTTGCTTGCCTTGCATTAAGGTCTGGCTGACTAAACAAAAATTTCACACCACTGTTGTCAGTCAATAACATAAACTTTCTGCCCATTATGTAGTGTCCCGAAATTTTTAAGGCGTGTATTATAACTACCAATTCTAATTCATGAGTGGCGTAGTTTTGCTCGTGTTCCTTTAGTTTTCGGGACTCATAGAAAATAGCATGCCCTTCTTGGGTAAGGACTCCACCTAGTCCTTCTTTACTCGCATCTACACTGACGGTGAAGTCTTTATATGGATCTACTACCTTTAAAATGGGTGCGGTTGTTAACAATTCCTTTAACTTATGAAAATTGTCTTGACATTTTTGTGACCAGTTAAACTTCGTTTCCTTCTTTTGTAGTGATGTGATAGGGTAAGCAATTTTGGAAAATCCCTCTATAAATCTACGGTAATATCCGGTGATTCCCATGAATGAAAAGATGTCTGCTACATCCTTAGGTACTGTCCATTCCATGATGGCCCTTATTTTATCAGGATCGATAGCAATGCCTTCTATAGATATTACATGTCTTAGGTATTGTATTTTATTTTGATAAAAATCACACTTATCGAATTTAGCATACAGTTTGTGTTTCCTTGAAGTTTGTAGAACTATTCTCAAGTGTTCTTCATGTTCTTCCTCTATTTTAGAATATACTAGAATATCATCAATAAATACCAACACGAACTTGTCCAAGTACTGACTGAAAATGTTGTTCCTTAAACACATAAACGTGACTGGCGTGTTAGTGAGTCCGAAAGGTATAACTAAAAATTTGTAATGTCCATATCTTGTTTGAAAAGTTGTTTTGTTTATGTCCTCGTCTTTTATCATAACCTAGTGGTAACTAGATCATAAATCCAACTTCGAAAATATATTTTCCCCACCTACTTGATCGAACAGATCATTTATCCTAGGTAAGGGGTACTTGTTCTTAATATTCACTTTGTTTAATTGTCTATAATCGATACATAATCTTAGAGTGTCATCTTTCTTTTTCAAAAAGAGGATTGGTGCTCCCCATGGTGAAACACTTGGTATGATATATTCTTTGTCCAACAATTCTTGTAGTTGGATTTTTAGTTCTGTTAATTCCATCAAACTCATTCAGTAAGGTGATTTTGAGATAGGGGTTGAACCAATTAGTAGGTCGATAGAAAATTATATCTCCCTTCTTTTAGGTAATTAAGGTATTTCATAAACAAACACGTCTCTAAAATCATGTAGAATAGCAAAATCCTCCAAGTTGGGTTTATTTTCTTTTTCTAACAGGTTTGTTACTTGAATGGCATAAACTCGACAACCCTTTCTAATGAATTTCTTGAATTGCATTGTTGAAATCTGTCTAATTGAGACTGGTTTTTGTATGCCTTGAACTGTCCTAATCGTGTCATTTTCATCTTTATACTTAAGTGATTTTTCGTAACAATCTAGCACTACTTTATGATTTTCTAACCAATCCATTCCAATAATTACATCATAAGATCCTAATGGTAGAATGTTAAGACTTTTCTTTATGTTTTGGCTACCTAAACTCAACTCAAAATCAGAAATAAAATCGACAAATTTCCTTTTCATTCCCATTGCTAGTTGTACCAGACAAGACTTTGCATGTATTATTTTATTAAGTTCATTTGACTCCACTATACCAGGAGTGACACAACGTAAGGTAGCTCCAGGGTAAATTAAAACATAAATTCCAGTGTTATTGATTTAACCTTCAATTTCCACCATAGACGATTGGTGGTCAGCTTGTCGGCCATCCAGAGCTACATTTATCCGATGTAAGCTTCTGCCCACATCTCCCACCGTCGAGGCTTCCTGCAAATTGTGAACAACAGTTCTAGTTTTTGAATTTAAAGGTGGACAGTTCCTCCTTAGATGAGGTTCTCCACATTCCCAACACTTTAATGGTTCGTGGGAGCTGTCCCCAAACTTCTTTATTCCCATATTTACCAATTTACCACTGCCTTGCGTATTTGGATTGTTGGAGTGAAAATATTTTCTTGGAAATATTTTTGTTGTGTTCTGATAAGGAGCTGGTTGGTATCCCTTTTTTTTTGGTTCATTCAATCTTGTTTCTTGTCTTTCCAAGCCTTGGGAAATTCCAACTGTTGTTTGTATTGATCGTAACACATTCGGGCTTTCCTGAATACTTCACTCAAGGACTTGATATTATAAAATTTGATTATGTCCTTATAGGATTGCGGTAAACAACTTAGGAACCGCTGGATTTTTACTTTATCTTCCTGGATATAAGGTATGAATATTAGTAATTCCAGGAATTTGTTTATCAGATCTTCCATAGTCATTTGACTGAGTTGTAACTCACAAAAGTCTTTGGTTTTTTGTTCATAGTAGCTTTCATATAGGTACTGTTTCTTAAATTATTTCTTAAATTCTTACCATTCCATCTGTTTCTCCTTTAGGGCCTTGGCCAATTTCAGGTCTTGCCACCAAATGCTAGCCTTTCCTTTTAGATTATAGATGGCCATCCTAACTTTTGTATTGCTGGAATAGTTGTATATCTAGAAATACTCCTCGATGTCTAGTAACCATGCTTCCTCTTCCTCCGATATTCGGGATTCCCCAATAAAGGTAGCGGGTTTGATTTTCTTAAATTCTCACTCAAGGTGATCTACCTGTTTTCTTTTTCTATCTATTTTTGTTTTATCTTTAGCTGGAGGTGTACCTTTAGATGATTTGTCCCCTTTTTATGCTTCAGAACCAGAATTCTTGGAGGCCCTTTTACTGAACTCTTCCTCATGGTCATCGTCCTTTGGGATTTTATTCATCACTATACTACGCAACAAGACCTCATTTATTTCCTGTTGTGCCTTTTTCAGTTTCTCATTGTCTTCTTTGAATACTTGTAGCTCAACAATGAAATTCCTCATCGTTTCCAGAACTTCAGTAGGTGAGATTCTGTCACTATTATTTCATGGATCTTCAAGAGGTCTTTTTGCATGATTTCCCTCATGTCTGATTTCTGCGTCATCCTGGGCTGCCATGATTAACACAAAACATAAAGGATTTTTCTATTTGTAACAACAATTATTTTTGTTAGTTTTTCATAATCATAAAAAATGAATGTGCTAAGTAAATACTTTGGCCCTGTTCAAGGTCCAATTGTTGTAACCTTTTCTTTGATACCATATGTAATGTACCTCAAATTTCCTAACCTATCCCTAGACATGAGGCTCCTATGTTTGCGCACAAGCCTAAATATTACACTTGTAACATAATGCACTTACCATATATAAAATCAAGGGGTCGAGACTATACTCCAAGGTTGAATACATGTGGCTTAACAATGGGCACTTGGCACCATTGTACAATAGGGTTAAATTAAAGGGTTCCTTTAACAAATAATCGTGGTTAGTGATGTGATAACCTAGACCATTTACCTAAAGGAGTTCGGTTAATGATATCCCAATGAAGTATTTACTGAAAAAAAAAAGTTAATTGCAAGGAAACAGTTGGGAAGAACGTATCCCCAACTATTAGTGTCACAAAGGAGTTAAGTTAACTACACATTTGTTGTTTTTCATGGTAAGAAAGGTGTAGTTGTCAGAAAGAGTTAAAGCTCTGCACTTAGTCATTAATGGAGGTCCTGTAGGTATGATTTTTGATGGACTTTCCCGATCCCTCCTTCAATCTAATCGAGCCAACTTGGCCACATCACATGGCCCGACCAACCCCTATACCTTCAGTATTAACTTGGCCTCCTAAAGGCTCCTCTTAGGGTTAAACGAGCTTTCTTTTGGCATTGTGAGGTCCTTTGAATGGCTCTGCATATCACTTCCCTCAGCAGGTGAGACTGTCAACTTGGAGGTCCCTTCCCTGTGGATAGGTAGCGTATTTTGTCTTCCCTAGTAAGGCTTTTAACATGATACAGTGGTTATAATAATAGGATGGTTCTTAAAAAAAAACATTACAGTGAAAGCGATGTTCTATATCTCATGTTATACATCCTTAAGTTAAACTTTCCCATTATTGTTATCTCTGGTGATTCTTTCTAGGTTGTTCCTATTCCTGAAGAAGTGGTAATATTCGGTCGTTTTCTTTCTCAGTCCCTCTAAAGGTCTCAGTACTCCACCATACAGTCCTTTTGTGTATAATTCAATACATAGGTTTTTTGTAACTTTTTAATATCATGATATTTCTTACCGTCCCTCTGTTGGTGGAAGTCGAGGCCTGATATTGAACCTTCGACAGACTGTGCAAGATTTTTATTTGGAAAGAAAACTCCTACTGTGTATATAGTATAATACAATGCATGTTTTGTTTTCTCGACTTTTAGAATATGAGTCCTCATTTTTGTGAGGTTCATTAAACCTTTGTTTAATCCTACGCATATACTATTTTCTCCATGGCTATTACATTCTTCCCGATGCCATTTGAAAAATGAATTCTATGGTTTCGAATATTTCCTTAACAAAATAATTTACAGCATAATGTTTGAGCTTGTAGAATTTCTTTCCATTATCGTGTAAGTCATTTGGGTTGAGTAATAGATTATCTCTGTAGTTATTGTTGATTTATAAGTACCCTCGGCTATTTGGTTCAAGAGGTGTTAACCCAACACTTAGCTATAGCCTCTATACTTACATGTAACTTATGTACAATGTATTTGTCCTACACGCACAACATGTTTTACATAGTTTATATATTGAAAAGTTAGTACTGTTGATTATTTGTGTTTATAAGAAAAGGATTTACGGTTTGGTACCACTTTAATGATGGGACCTTATTGATGTGAGGTACCCATAAAGAATACCTGGACCATCCTCCCCTTGTCCCAAGACATTTATTCAACCACAACGCGACAAGAACAGGGCGTGAGACTCCAGTCATGAGTTAAGTATTATTTCAGAATTTCGTTTTCCTTCATTCATCGTTCTATTGAAGTTTTCATTATTTTTATTCTCATATGTTTACTAATGTTTATAATGGTGAATTTTTATAACATAGGTATCAACCCCACGAGGTTCTGGAGGCCAGTCCCTATCGTTCGCGTGAAAGGTATTTGGGTTCCATGCACAGTACCTCTCAGGATTAGATTTTAAAGTTTTCTAGCACTAAGGACCAAGAATCTGTCAAGTTTTTATCACTTATAAAGAAATCTGGCCCCATTTTCCTGTATCGGTTGGTTAAGGGTACAAATTGTTTTTATGTTGATACTTCAGTGTTGGAAAATAACGCAAAGCTTGCACAAAGTTAGACACAACTGGATTTTTAATGTGATTGTATTTGTAATATAAACTTTAAAGTGGTTTAATCCCCGAACTTTCTTATCTTGTTTTTATGTGAAGTTGAAATACTAGGGTAGCAAATTTAAATCCCATCTACACAATCTTGTGGTTCTTTATAACATCTAGACTATTTTTTTTATATAAGAAAGCATGCCAAACTAAAAGATTCCATAAATTTACCTTATGTTTTGTTACTTCTGTAATGTCGTGCAGAGAACATTTCACCTGTACTATCACTTCCTTTGTTCAACATTATCTGAATGATTTATTTCCCATTAATACAGTCATCGGATTTCGATTTTATTCAACTGTGAATATTTATGAAAAAAAAATGTGTTTCACACTTCTATTTGTTGAGTTCATAATATTTCTTTCCCTTTCAGAAAACTTTTTTGTATTGCAGAGTTCGATTTGTTTCCTTGAATTTTTTGTTTATCCTTCCAGAATTTCTTATTTCTAGTTATACTGGTGTTTTCCATTATAATTTCCACGGATTTGTAGTATAGCATTGTTATAAATATTTACAACTTAGTACAGTAATATGTGAGTATAAAGGACTCCTTCGAACATGTTTTTCTGCACTTATGAAATTTCGGATGTCTATGGTCCGATAGGGAATCGGTTGGCTTGGTCTCTATTAGAAGTATGTTGTTGTATTCACAACTTTCCGGTCCCACTCATAATTATTATGTATATATAACTATATACAGGAAGGCTTATTCAAAGTATAATATTAGCATTGGTAGAGGTTTATCCTATGCCTATTTCCATCCATTCGTAATTTAAGTTGTTAATAGTTG
Organism: Picea engelmannii; assembly: GCA_009831015.1. Classification (NCBI taxonomy): domain Eukaryota; kingdom Viridiplantae; phylum Streptophyta; class Pinopsida; order Pinales; family Pinaceae; genus Picea; species Picea engelmannii. Next base: position 176,738 of record ML777100.1, read on the forward strand.
CATAAATACATATAGGCAGTCTTATTCAAGCATAGATTTAAGTCTAGTAGGGGTTTATCCTATGCCTGTTGCATCCATTTGTAATCTAATTCATAGAAATAATTTACACAATGATGATACTATATGTATATATATCCTCTTTCAATCGATTTTAAATAAAAATGATTCTTGAATTAGAAATCATTTCAATAGAAATAATTCACCGAACAACATATATATGCATTATAATCACCATTTAAACAAGATAGATATCTATAGCCATAAAAGAGTAGAGGAACATATCTGAACTGGTTTGCTGAAAAACAAAAGGAACAACCACGTTCCTCCCAACCTTAGAATGGAACAGCCAAGGTCACTTGTTCCATTCACACCCTAGCCTAGCCATGAGTCCATGAAGGAAAAATCAGACCTCTACCTCAGCAATAGTATTTTAGTCTTATGAAATTCCCTTGCCTCACACCCAGAAATCGGTGTGCATAACAACAAGAGATCAATAATTTTCCCCAGCATACTAGGCAATGTATTGCCTCCTCACATATGCAATATATCCCCAATCATTTTTTCCTAGGTCTTTTTTCCCCTTGGGAATTTTTGCATCTTTTCAAATCCCTCATTTTCATGGGGTGCCAATGGACAAATTATTGATTTTCCACTTGTCACAATCGGCCCTGAGGTACTTCCAACATGTTCCCCACTCATGGAGTCATGGTCAGTTGATTTTCAACATGGTTGTTCCATTTGTCCTCCAACAATAATTATAAAATATTTTGTTTCATACAAGTGTCATAGTCAAGTAGTTAGTTGTGTCAAATCAAATTTCTTCCCAATAGTCATAATCATTAATTACAATTATCTAAATTTGAAATTCAGAATTTCCACAAATGGAAACAAATTTCCAATTTTGAAGTTTCCAAAAAAGGAAAATAATTTCCTAAGAAATTTCCAACTTAAATTTTCTTTTTTGTGGGGGGGATGTCACAGATGCTATCCAAAATCTGATCCCAACTCAAAGGCATCTGACATGGTTTCCCATAGAGAAACTTGAAAGGCACCATCTTAATGGTGCTTTGATAACTATTATTATATGCAAATTGTACCAGTGGAAAACACTCTTCCCAATGCTTTTTTTGGTCCATAACATACATACACAAAATATCCTCAAAGATTTGGTTTGTTATTTTTTTCTTCCCGTCTCTCTCCGAGCAATACGTGGTACTAAATTTAAGTTGGGTTCCCAAGGCCTCTTGGAAACTAGTGAAAATCGTTTTGTAAACATCGATCCTCTATTAGATATAATCCTCTTAGGCACGCCATGCATCCTCACAATATCATTGATGAAAACTCTAGCTAAGTCAGATGTCTGATACATCGTACACACATGAATAAAATGAGAATTCTTCTTCAGAGTGTCGATTACAAAAAAAATCGAGTCATGTCTCCTTGTTGTCAATGGAAGTGAAATAATGAAATCCATCGAAATGGCCCCCCATTTCGATTTCGAAATGGCCTCCCATTTTGATTTCAAAATAGCATGTGGCTATAGTAATCATGTTAGATATCTATGTTCATTATTAACCTACTTACATTCTAGACATATTTCCACGTAGTTGACTATGTTCATTCCTTTCCAGAAGAATAAGGGTTTAAGGTTTTCCCTCATCTTCGTGACTCTAGGATGAGCCATGTACACTGATCTATGAAGCTCGTTTAGGGTCAAACTCCTCAACTCATCGTTGGGTAGTACATAAATTTGACTTTTAAATCTCAATAATCTGTCGATGTCCATAGTAAATCCCTCAAATTTTGGTACCATCATTGTGTTTTGTCTGATAAAATCCTTGACCTCTTTGTACCAGTCATCATCGCACTGTAAAGTTAGGATATTTTCATGTAGATTCGTTTGAAGAGGCATCAATGAAAATATGCATGTTGTCTGACTCAATGCATTTGCCACTCTGTTCATTGTTCCTTTTATGCAAGTAATATCGAAATTGTACTTGCTAAAAAATTCCGACCAATGTCGTTGTCATGTGTTCAAGTCACTTTGCGTAAAGATGTGTTGTAGACCACAGTTGTCCATTTTTAGTTCAAATTTTCATCCAATAAGGTAGTGGCTCCAAACTCTCAAGGCATAAACAATGTCTAACAACTCTAAATCATGTGTCACATACTTCTCCTCATTCCTTCTCAACTTTCTCGAGATGTAAGCGATCACTCGACTGTATTTCATCAAGACTCTGCCTAAGCCTTGTTTGGATGTACTAGTGCATACCAAGAATTCCACATCCATTTTAGGGACCTTTAGTATCGGTGTTTTTGTCAACAACTCCTTGAGCCCTTGAAATTTCTCTGTGCACTTCTCGGTCCAAACAAACTTCTTGTTCTTCTTTTGCAATTTCATGATCAGATTTACTATCTTCGAAAACCCCTCGATGAACCGTCGATGGTATCCCTCTAAACCCATGAATCTATGCACTTATGGGACATTCGTAGGTGCAGTCCATTCCATAATATCCTCTAACTTTGTTGGATCCACAACGATACCTTCACCAGATATGACATGGCCTAAGTAGTGAATCTTCGATTGATAAAACGAGAATTTAGACAATTTCCCATACAATTTGTTCTCTTGTAGACCATCTAGTACCATGGGCAAGTTCATGCTCCCTCATCATTCGAGAGTAAATCAAAATATCATCAATGAATACTTGGAAAAACTTGTGCAAGTATTTGTGGAACACCCGATTCATCAAACTCATAAATACCCCTGGGGCGTTCGTCAGCCCAAACGATAAAACAATAAAATCATAATGTCCAAAACTCATCTTAAAAGTTTTCTTAGGGATATAGCCCTCTTTGATCTATAATCGGTGATTCCATGATCTCAATTCGATCTTTGAAAACACCATCACACCCTTCATCTAATCAAATAGATCATAAATCCTTGGCAACACATACTAATTATTGATCATTTCCTTGTTCAATTGACGATAGGCAATGCAGAGTCTCCATGACCCATCCTTATTTCATATGAAGAGAGAAGGCACCCACCATGGTGACACATTTGGATGTATACGTCCTAGGTCCAACAACTCCTTCAGTTTCATTTTCAACTCTTGCAACTCTGGGGTCGACATTTGATAAGGTGTTCCTTCTATTGGTTCAGTCCCCAGTTTTAGGTTTATGGTAAATTCCAATTTCCTCTCATGCGACATCCTAGGTAACTTCTCAAGGAAGACATCTGCAAACTCTCCAACCACCAAAAGGTTTTCTAGACCTTTCTCTACTCCCTTCTCGTTTAACGCAAGGATCGCATAAAACTTACATCCCTTGCACATGCTCTTTCATAGATACAAGGAAGAGATGAACCTCAGGGAGACTCCTTGCTTCTGACCTACAATCATGTGTCTTTGTCCCTCATCATCGACCAAGCTCAATCATTTCGTCTTACAGTAAAGTATCACATCATGTGATTCCAACCAGTCCATAATGATCACAACGTCATAAGACCCTAAGGTTATGACATGCAGGTTGGCCCTAGTGAAAAACTCTCCTAGGTTAAGGATACAACCCTTAACCCTACCACCAACCTTTTGTTTGGCTCCCTAATACATTTCTACAAATTCAAACTTGTCTTGTTCGACTTCCTTTACCTTAATTATTTTTAGCACTGCACCAGAAATACAAATCTCAGTATTCAAGTGCGAAGCATACTGAAGCATCTCCATAAAATGGGCCTCTTACTCTTTGTCGTAAGGCATTAAACGCGTTGATTTGATGCTCAATGAATTCCTCAGATAGATACCTCTCCCGGAACCGTTCCTCAAATAGTTCCAATGACACGTCTTCGATGACCATGTTCAATTGTGGCAGGAGTGTCTTCCACCATATAAGACCGCTCCACTTTAGTTGAAAGACCACCCTGCAGACCTTCATGCTAGAGTTCATAATCGTGAAGCATGAAGCACATCTCCTTGCTCTCCAGCCATGCCTCAACGAATGAGCCATCTGCAACATTCATGGACTTGAGAAATTATCCCTCTCGAGTTCTCGATGAATGCTAACTTTACTGGTTGGGGTGCACTATGGACCCTCAGGGGTACAGGCGCCCTGGCCTCATCTCAGTACAAATGGTGAATCAAGGCCTCTCACATTATCTGGAAGGACCTTGTCAGACCATCATCATCGCTTACAACAATCAAATCCAACCTAAGGACTTGTTGTTCCCCTTGGGGTTAGACTCCGACGATGCAACCAGTTCTTGAGGTGTCACACCTCCTTCCACAACACCATGTTGTGAACCTCTATAGCATCCTCTAATCGTGATCATTGCATCCACACATTAAATTTTTAATTAGTGTTATGTTATTAACCAATGTTTTACTGCAGTGGAAAGTATGGCCATCCACAGTCGTAGGGTTGAACCCACTCTGATACCATATGTAATGATCCTTTTCGTTATGAAAACATGCGATGCATAAAAAGTGCAATTATATATATATACAGGGAGGTAAAAGTGAAAAATTGTTGATCAACGCAACTCGACAACGAACACAACGCACGCAATTCAGGAAACAGACAAATTAATGACCCAGCACACTAGCACATTATGCTGCTATATGTAGCATACAAAAATCAAATAGTCAAAATAAAAATTACTACTCGCCCTTCCTACCCTGCAAGGTTAGGACCCCCAAGAAACATAAGAAACACTCAAGCCCAAGTTGTCATCAATTTTGACCATTTAAGGTCTCAAGGATGGCGACTATTATGAGGAACAAGGAGGTGTCTACATCCCTCCAGACACAATCAATGCCATGCCTACTAAGATAAAAGGTGACAAGAATCAACCAAATGCAACAGGCCCAAACCAGCACACGTAACACGAACCTTCAATGTGAGCGAGAATTAGTAATCATTGATCAACATTTGCATGGTGGAAAAATAAATAAGCAACATCTGATCATTAGTGTCCCTTTGCCATGCACAACCAGATAAATCTATATTTAGACAATACTTTAATCAACCTTAAGTTTACAATAATGCAAGAGAGATGACATAGAAATCTATCTAGAAAAAACAAAATGAGGCTCAATTCTATTTAATTTCCAGGCGCACTAATTAATCAATCATCAATTGAAATACAATTCCAGGCATGAGAAGTGATATACATTATGAGGTCCCTCATTGCATCTCTTATCCATCAAGTCAATGTAAATGATAACTACAAATATTCATCTTGGCATTTTATATAGGAATTGACAAATAAAACTACATCTTGTTATGCCTCCTTCTAACTTCTGCAAACACGTAATTTATTCTCCATTAACCCATTTACATCATACACCATTAACTTCATATGACATGAAAATACTTTCATTGATAGGTTATTACAATCTTGTACATGAGTTTTATCATTAAGAGTTCGATGGAACATCGATATAAATCAAGAAAATATAAGGATTGTACAATCATCAAACGAAAGTTAATTAAAACTGACAGATCAGTCATGGTTTATTAAAATGCTAAACAGATTGTTATAACATAACTCGAGTTGAAAGGAAGAGCTCTTCTAAAAATTTTACTTCCCTGATGGTAAAACACTGGTTTAGTTTATAGCGTAATGCTCAGACACAGTGTAATAATCTCACGATATGTTTTCTTAAATGTTGTAAGAACCTCCCTAGAATTATAAGGTATGAAATACTTGCAATACTTGCAACAATTGTAATGACATACAACCAATAGTTATAACATAATAGAACTGGAACAAGTAAGGATGATGCTAACCACTAAAAAACCCAATTGTTAATATTAAAAGTATTATATGACTTTTATCACAATAATTGGGAACGACAGCGGTGTTAATCACAACTGTCATTGTTGCATCCATCATTATAGCATTAAATATGTTACATAAAATTTTCCACGACAACTAGTTACTCAAACTGAAGAATAAAAATGGAACTCGCCATTGGTAAAACAATCTCACATGCATAGATTTAACAAGGACAACGTTTCTATTAAAACGACTATAAATATACGCATATGCAATTCATTCCTACCATTTCTCTATCCAGCAAATCGATGCAAACTCTAACCATTAATTACTTAAATCCCTTGTGATATTCAGAGTCCTTGCATAAATAGACCAAATCGCAAGGTAACAAAAACTCTCAATCACTAAATAATTGCATTTATGTGTGATGGTTAGAATCTTGGGGTGGTAGAATTGTTTGTGTACTTTGAAAATCGCGCTGCAATAATCAATGATATAAAATCTGGGCACCTTGTCCGAGCAAGGAATTTCACAAATCAATAGAACCACCACTGTCAATTAAAAACTTACAGGTATGCAATTAAAATTTAAAATCTCCATGACTACAAGGTATGAAAAGCGTTAGGTTTTAGTTATTTGAATAAGCGGCTAGAGTTTCAGCTACGATTTGGGCAGTTGTAGTTATAGAATGGACGGGTAGGCCAGGAAATATTCAAGTTACTTGTTGGCTCCTTTGCATAGATAACAAGTAACCTTATCATAGATACAAAATAAATATGGGTGGGAGATTATAGCTCTCTTCGGTCCCAAGGATAATATACCACTTATTATAGAGGAGAATACCACATTTGTTGGGTGTATCCATACATTCTCCTTGCTGGGCGAATATGTCTATCGGGTGAGTCTCTCTCCGCAGGGATATATAGATCTTACAGATTGGTTAAAATTTAGTACATAATATTTTCAATTCCCCCCTATAGTGATCTTGAACATAAAATAAACAAAAAGAGTGGGAAATAGAGGAGGGAACCATATCATAAGGGTTGAGCATAGAGACAGGAGGGGCACAAGGACTGCACATAATTCCTCCCCGCACAGGTTCATGAATTCTCCCCATAAGAACAAAATACTTTCTCTAGTTGTTTTCTCCACGCGGGTGGAAGATCCACTAAGGATCGCAGGGAAGACATTGGGGAAAACTCTAAGGTGAAAATGCAGAGTCACTCCCAACACTGGGAAACTCTTGGAAGGAAATGCATAGAGATTTTCTGAGGAGAAAACCTCATAAATAAGGAAGAACAATAATAAAAAGACAATCATCAAGCAGTAAAAAAATACAGTAATGAAACACAGATGTGAGTCGTAGAAGATATAAAATGTTTGGTAAACTAGAGAGACATCCCCAAAATCGTTGTGTGCAAGCACGATTTTGCAGAGAATAAATTACAATAATCGCAGAGGCTAATGAGGGAATAAAATACCAGGAGATGATTCCTTGCTGGGTAGAGAAATGACCCTACAGTTATTATCCATGCATAGGAAAGAAGGGTATTTGAATCTAAACCTTTAACACCAGAGTGAATGCTAGTCGATTTGGCTCCTAGCCCACTCCTTAGGCACAAACTAATAACTTAAACTATAAAGGAACAAAAGATGAAAAAACACCATTTATCCTTGTATTATAAACAATAAAAATGAAGAGAAGTCATTAGCATTCAGAGTTTGGGTTTGCCAACGGAAATCAAATCAAAAGTACAGTGAGCATAAGGTTGGGATAGTATTGAATTCATTGATCATAAAATGTTGGGCTGATCAAGACATCCTTGCTAAAATATAAAAATGAAATATCTGGATAGTATTACGCAGAATAAAAAAAAAACTTTTACACAATAGAAGTACCTTGACTGAAGGCGCAAGAACATAATTAAACTACCCTACAACCAAATTTCACAAGCATAAATTTCTAGGACAAACATTAACTATATTTTAACACAGAGATGCATGCATGCTTCGATGTTAGAGAGATGCATATACATGGAATTTAACTACCATTCAATACAAATATACACATGAGTACCATCGCCAAATGCTAATGCTTCAAAGTCTTTGTCTCGTGAATGCTTCGTCCAGCTCTCGTCTGCCAACTGATGTGACCTCATCGGTACCTCCCAGCCAACGCTAGGGGTACTCTTCTTCCCCCTAAGCCCCTTGAGCTACAAAGGGGCTATGCACAGAATACCAGAGAATGATAGCACCCATCTCACCTTGCAAGGTCGAGCTACCACTCGTCACCTGATATGGGTATCCCAACTCCCATAAAAGAAAGTTTAGTGAAGATGAAATTTAGCAGCATAACGTTATGCAAGCCAGATATGATTCATACTCCTCCTGGCCATCCATTTTATAGAGTTTTATTAGTCATTAGTTTCCCAAAACCTTCATTATATTCCTTTTTCATTTAATTAAATTTCAAAAAACCTCCCCTGTACACATGTCGCCCGATCCCCTACTTGCACTAGAAAATCAATTTATTAATTAATTAAATTTGTCTATTTCCCTCACCCATCTAAAAGAGTTCCTAAAAATGCTCCTTGGTGTCCCATTATTCCCTTACAATTATTAAATTACTTATGCCTTACTTAATTCCTAGTTGAGTTCATAAATAGAAAGTTCCAAAGGCTAGATTCCTTACTAAGTTAGACATTCCCCTTTTTCTTTAAGTTTCCCCTTTTCTTCAAGTTTACCCTTTTCCTTAGGTTTCCCCCTTTTCCTTAAGTTTCCACTTTTCTTAAATTTTCTCCTTTTTATAACTAAGTTCATAATTAGTAGGTATAGACAAGCAAAACCAAATACCCCTTTTATTAAAATTTCCACTTTAATTATTAATGCTTGAATTTTCTTTACCTCCTTCTTGTTACATGTATAATTATATTTTTTGGTTAAAGGTTCTACTCAGACCTAGGTTTTCAATTCACTAGGATTGGTCCAAATGTTTTAACGAAAAAATTAGTTATTAAACTTTACTTATCACATCATTCATTTTAAGGCCGACCAGGTCCTAAGGAGGCATAGTTTTCTAGGAACTAGGTTTATTAACTTACCACTTAAAATTGCGACGTGCCCTTCAGGATGCACCACATGCTCCAAGGGTTCCACTCGCCTCTTTCCATTTTCTTTGCACGACGTTACCTTCAAGACGCACTACGTGCTCCAAGGGTGCCACTCACCTCTTGACTAAATTTTGTAGACGTCAAACCCCTGGAGTCAATACTCTGTCAGGTGATCTTGTGGGAGACTAAGGGATTCTAAGGACTAAGGACCCTGCCTTATTGTGAGGCCCTTAGAATCATCATGAGAGACTGTCACGATCTATCATCATGAAATCACATGTCTTCTCAAACTAGGTAATCGTTAACCCACAGTTCGAGACACAGCAGGAGTGCTAGTCGGTTGTGTCAGGGTTGCTGCCACACCTCTCCCTCAATGCATATGGTTTTCATGAGTGACCTCTTTAATCCAAATGTGATTCTAGTCGGAAAGATATCATCAGACTGAATCCATCAACGAATCATGTCAGCAATAACAATCAACATCATAATATCTAATCATATGTACATATGTCACATCAATAAAATTCAAACCTTAACAATCCACTCCCTAACTCGATCCAGAGTCCAAGGGGTTTCATCGATGCCATGAAATCCTCAATTTCCAGAGTCATACACACTTAGTATAACCCATTCAATAGAACCTTTCTATGTAAATACAAAAAAATAATATATCATCAAATCCACAATATCTCATAATCATAATCAAAAGAACCAATAGTATAATGACTCGGATCACTTGCATGCAAGTTTCCTCAAAGAATAAGTTTGCTTGGTGTGCACAAGAGAGGGATGTTGCATACACCCCCTCTTGTTTTAAACTTTTTCTTGAAGTTTCATAGTATGTACGTGCCGAAATAAAGTGTATCATAATATCATAGGTCTAGCTACCAAACAAAAATGGAAATTGTTGATGCATATCATATGTGTCCTCCCAAGTCACCGAGTGTGGACTATAGTTGTCCCACTAGACCTTGACCTGATCTATTGTTTGATGTCATAGTTGTTGAATGCGATGGTCCAGGATATGCATTGGCTCTATCATGAACACACCCTTGTCCAATACCTACAAGGAACTCATGTCAATAACATGTGTAGGATCACTAACATAATGTCTCAAAACAGATATCGGAAATAAATCATGCATACGCCTCAAAGAATAAGGAAAGGCTAGTCAATAGACCATGGGCCCCTTCTTTTCCACAATCACGAAGGGTCCCACGAACCTAAGAGAGAGTTTAGTACCCCTTCCAAAATTGATCAAACTCTTATGCAGTTTTACCCTCAAGAAAACTCGATCGCCAACTTCATAACTACGATCGACACGATGCACATTGACATAAATCTTCTACTAATCTTGCGCTTCCATTACCCTTTGTCTTAATTTTTTCATTTGATCTTCCATTTCTTGGATCTCTTATGATCCCACCAAGACCCTATCCTCAAGCCGATCCCAACTCAAAGGCATCTGACACGGCCACCTGTAAAGAAACTTGAAAGGCGCCATCATAATGGTGCTTTGATAAATGTTGTTATATGAATACTCTACTAGTGGCAAGAAATCTTCCCAACTCTTTTGTTGGTCCATAATGTACATACGCAACATATCCTACAAGATTTGGTTTTTTCTTTCAGTCTACCCATCTATCTTCGGGTGACAGGCAATACTAAAGTTAAGCTGGGTTCCCAAGGCCTCTTGGAATCTAGTATGAATCGTCCTGTAAACACTAATCCTCTATCGGATATTGTCCTCTTAGGCACACCAAGTAGCCTCACAATCTCACTGATGAAAACTCTATTTAAGTTAGGTTCCTGATACATCGTACGCACAGGAATAAAATGATCATTCTTCATCAGAGTGTCGACTACCACAAGAATTGAGTAATGTATCCTTGCCATCAGTGGAAGTCAAACAATGAAATACATCGAAATGACCTCCCATTTTGATTCTGGAATAACGTGTGGTTGTAGTACTCTTATCGGATGTCTATGTTCAACCTTCACCTGCTGACATTCTAGACATATTTCCACATAGTTAACTATGTATGCCTTCATTCCTTTCTAGAAGAATAAGGGTTTAAGGTCTATCCTCATCTTCGTGACTCCAATATGAGCCTCGTTTAGGATGAAATTCCTCAACTCATCTTTGGGTGGTACGTAAATTCAAGTTTTAAATCACAATAATATGTCGTTGTCCACAGTAAATTCCTCAAATTTTGGTACCATCATTGTGTTTTGTCCGATAAAATCCTTGACCTCTTTGTACCAGTCATCATCATGCTGTAAAGTTTGGATCTTTTCACGTAGGTTCGTTTAAAGAGGCATCGCCGAAAAGATGTGTGGTGTCTGACTCACCACATCCTACACTCTCTTCATTGTTCCTTTTATGTAAGTAATCTTTAAATCATACTCGCTAAGAAATTTCGACCAACATCATTGTCGTGCATTCAATTCGTTTTCCGTAAAGATGTGTTGTAGACCATAGTAGTCCATTTTTATTTCAAATTTTATTCCAATAAGGTAGTTTCTCCAAACTCTCAAGGAATAAAAAATGCCTAACAAATCCAAATCATAAATCGCATAGTTTTCCTCATGCCTTCTCAACTTTCTCAAGATGTAAGGGATCACTCGACTGTCTTGCATCAAGACTTTGCCTAAGAATTCTTTGGATGCATCAATGAATACCAAGAAGTATGCATCCATGTCAAGGAACTTTAGTATTGGTGATGTTGTTAGTAGCTCCTTGAGCCTCTGAAATGCCTCCGTGCACTTCTCGGTCCAAAATAACTTCTTGTTCTTCTTCTGCAATTCTGTGATCGGATTTCCTATCTTCGAAACACCCTCGACGAACCGTCGATAGTATCTTGTTAAACCCATGAAGCTACACACTTCTGGGACATTCATTAGCTCAGGCCATTCCATAATAGCCTCGACCTTTGTTGGATCCACAACGATAACTTCTCTGGAGATGACATGCCCTAAGTAGTGAATGTTCGATTGATAAAATGAGAATTTAGACAATTTACCATACAATTTGTTCTCTCATAGACATTGTAGTACCATACGCAAGTGCTTTTAATTCTCCTCCATCGTCCAAGAGTAAATCAAAATATCATCAATCAATACTTGGACGAACTTGTCCAAGTATTCGTGGAACACCCCGTTCATCAAACTCATAAATACCCCTGGGGCATTCGTCAGCCTAAACGGTAAAATAGTAAACTCATAATGTCCAAACCTCATCTTAAAGATTGGCTTAGGGATGTCGTCCTCTTTGATTCGTAACTACTGATACCCTGAATTTAAGTGAATCATTTAAAACACCATCGCACCCTTCATCTGATCAAATAGATCATCAATCCTTGGCAACATATATTGATTCTTGATATTTTCCTTGTTCAATTGATGATAGTCAATGAAGAGTCTACATGACCCATCCTTCTTTTGTATGAATATAACAAGTGCACCCCATGGTGACACACGTGGATGTATAATTCCTAGGTCCAACAAATCCTTCAATTTCATTTTCAACTTCTGTAATGTTGGGGTCGATATCTAATAAGATGTTCTTGTTATTGGTTCAATCCCCAGTTTTAGTTCTATGGTAAATTCCAATTCCCTCTCAGGTGGCATCCCAGGTAAATCCTCCAAGAAGACATCTACAAACTCTCACACCATCGGAAGGTTTTATATACCTTCCACCACTCGCTTCTCATTTAACGCAAGGATAACATAAAGCTTGCATCCCTTACACATGATTTTCCATAGCTGCAAGAAAGTGATGAACCTTAGGGAGACTCCATGGTTCCAATACACAATCGCGCATCTGTGTCCCTCATCATCGACCAAGATCAATCATTTCGTCTTACAGTCGAGTATCACATCATGTGATTCCAACCAGTCCATATCAATCATGACATCATAATACCCTAAGGTTGTGAAGTACACGTTGGCCCTAGTGACAAACTCTCTAAGGTTAAGGTTACAACCCGTAACCTTCCCACCAACCTTCTGTTTGGCTCCCACAGCCATTTCTACAAAGTGAAATTCATCATGTTCAACTTCCTTTTACTTAATTAATTTTAGTGCTACACTAGAAATAAAACTCTTAGTATTCAGGTGTGGAGCACACCGAATAAGCTCCATAAAATGGGCCTCATACTCAGGCACCGTATGGCTGCCCTGTCACAAGGTGTTGAACTCCTTGGACTGACACCCACCTTTTCCAACTGGCTCAGTTAATATTAAAAATATTATATGACTTTTATCAAAATAAATGGGCATGAGAGTGGTGTTAATCACAGCTATCATCGCTGCATCCATCATTTCAACATTAAATCTGTTACATAAAATTTTCTACGGAAACTAATTACTCAAACTGCAGAATACAAATGGAACCCGCCACTGGCAAAATAATCTCACACGCTTAGATTTACCAAGGTCAATGTTGCTATTAAAACGACTATAAATATACGCATATGCAATTCATTCCTTCCATTTCTCTGTCAAGAAAATTGCTGCAAGCTCTAACGATTAATTACTTAAATCCCTTGTGATATTCAGAATCCCTGCATAAATAGACCAAATCTTAGGGTAAAAAAAACTCACAATCACTAAATAATTGCATTTTTGTGTGATGGTTAAAATCTCGGGGTGGTATAAATTTATGTGTAGTTTTAAAATCACATTGCAATAATCAAGGATACAAATTATGGGTTCCCTAACCAAGAAAGGAATTTCACAAATCCATAGAACTACCACTGGAAATTAAAAATTCACATGTATGCAATTAAAATTTAAAAACGCCATGACTATGAGGTATGAAAAGCGTTAGGTTGCAATTATTTGAATGAGAGGATAGAGTTTCGGCTACAATTTGGGCAGTTGTAGCTGCAGAACGAATGGGTAGGCTGGGAAATGTTCAAGCTACTTGTTGGCTCCTTTACATAGATAACAAGTAACCTTCTCATAGATAAAGAATAAATAGGGGCGGGATATTATAGCTCTCTTCGGTCGCAAGGATAATATCCCACTGCTTATAGAGGAGAATACCACATTTGTTGGGTGTATCCATACATTCTCATTGCTGGGAGGATATGTCTGTTGTGCGAGTCTTTCTCTACAGGGATAGATAGCTCTTATGGATTGGTTAAAATTTAGTACATAATCTTTGCAATTTCCCCGTATATTTCTCTCGAACATAAAATAAATCAAAAGAGTGGGAACGAGAGGAGGTGTTGAGATTTGGTAGCTTGAAGGTACTTCTGCATTGGTAGCGCTCAACATGCGGAAGTGACAAATCAAATTTTATCCTAGTGACTTTATCATTATAAAGTGACTTTATAAAGTGATTTTCTAAAGTTGAGTCTTTTAATTTATTAATGTAAAGGTGACTTTATCATGTTTTGAGTCACTTTAATGACTTAAGTGACCTCAACGAATGATTAAATCATGACCGTTGATATTGAGGGAAAGTGAAAAGTCACTCATGGGAGATCAAGGGTTAGGAGAGTTACATTTTGAAATTGTTTAAAGGAAGCTCATTAGGAGGAGGAGGGTGCTCTTTTGAAGAGAGATTGAGGGAAGGTTAAGGGGCATGAATCCCAAGGAAGAGTGTTGGCTTGAGGAAGAGCTAAAAAAAGGAGGGTTTGGCATGCATCCCAAGGAGTGGGATAGGCATGCATCCCAAGGGGCATTGAATCCATTAATACAGGTTGTACAACCATGGATGTCTACCTTAGACATAGTCTGGGACTGTTTTCATAGTGTTGTAACTTGCTAGAAGAAGATAATGACTATGCTTTTATGCTGATGCAACTTGCTGATGTAATAGTTTTGATTTTACCTTAAGATGAATAAACATTATTTCTCCTCAAAACTGTCCATTTTTCAGAATATTTCTCCAAGTATTTATGCATAGATTTTTATGCCAAATGTGGGTTACTGTCTGTTGTTCATATTTGTATTCCGCTACTATTTTATTTCATAACTTGGATAGTAAGATTTCATCTCATAATGAATAGTGGTATGGATGTTAGATATTTATAGGAGGTTGAAATCTAATTTAGTCTAAGTGTATACTGAAATGAGATGTGTTTCAACATGGTATTAGAGCTAGGGCTCTAAATTTCAGTGGGAAGCATTTGGCACTTGGGACAACAAGTGATCTGCTGGTCTATTTTCTTGAAGAAGGAAGAAAAAGTTCTTTGTCAGGTGGACAAAGATGACTTCCAACATCAAATTTGAATATAGATTGGAGGGGGTCTCCAACTACCTGCAGTGGAAGGTTAGAATCATAAGGGTTCTCTAGGAGAACTAGTTGTGGTCATTTGCGAATACCATTATGCTAGTACTTGTGTCAGATCCAATGCAGTGAAGGAAGTCTTGACTCAGAGTTGGAGCGAATAGCCCTCAAAGACTTCACCAAGTAGTGGGAGGTTTTTGTGAAGTGTGTGGTGGGGAGAGAGAAGATCCCTGACTGGAGCAGATTGTGGGATGACATTACACAGGAGGAGATCTAGAAGGGGTCTCAGGATAGGGTAGTGGATGGTGTAGATGAAAAGAACGTTTCTCTTATGGCTAAGGGAAATGATAAGAAGAAGGACATGTCAAGGTGAAATGCTTTGCATGTCACAAGACTAGCCACTATGCTAGTCAATGTCTGAACAAGAAGGAGAAGAAGTTGGAACCATAGGTGTCAGCATCAGGAAATATTGTAGAGTTTGTTGAGATACATGAGAGGGAGTTTTCTCTCATGACTGGTCCCTTGGGCAGTGGTTGCCTAGTGTTCAAGGACATTAAAGTGTGGTTCATCGACATTGGATTTTCTCAGCATATGATAGGGATGAGGTTAATGTTCCTGAGTCTTTCAGAAATAGACTCAGACTGTTGGGTGGGTGTTGGTACTGGCCCACAACTTGCAGTCAAGGGTGGAAGTGTTATATTCCATCTAGAGTCAGGAGGATTTTAGGAGGTTTCCAAAGTACTATTGTATGTTCCAAAGATGATGGTTAACTTACTCTCAGTGTCATCTCTGGAGGTTGATAGATTTGGAGTGGCATTCTACCGTGGTCTGGTATTTCTATATTAGGAGGGAGCTACTCTAGACACAATAGTGATGTTTGGTGTCAGGTTTGAGAGGTTGTAGAGGTTGTTGGGTTGACATGTGTTGGAGTCCATTGGATTTCTAGAATAAGATTCTATGTTGGAGAGTTGGTAGGTGTCATAGGAGAGAGGGTTGATACCGAGGACTCGGTCTTCTTCTGGGACTCTGAAAGGACTCAATAGTCATGAGTTGACACAGATGGATGATCATGAGATTTTGTAGTCTCCTAGGAGATTGTCTTTAGTTTGTGGTACAACAGAGATAGAAACAGAGGCTTCCAGTGCAGTGGGAGTAGTGGCTTCATGTTCAGCGGGAGAAAAGACTTCTAGTATAGAGGGACTGACTATGGTAGCTGGTGAGATGGAGACAGATTCTAGTGGTGATACCAAAAGTACCTCTCTCGCTAAGAGGGAGTGTTGAGATTTGGTATCTTGGAGGTAATTTTTCATTTGTAGCACTCAACATGTAGAAGTGACTAAGAAAAGTTTCTCCTAGTGACTTTATAAAGTGATTTTATAAAGTTGAGTATTTTAATGTTTTAATGTAAAAATGACTTTATGATATTTTGATTCACTTTAATGACTTAATTGACCTCAACAAATGATTAATTTGTGTTGGCACAGGGGAAGACCTAGGGTTCAACACTACAAAAATGCATCAACAAAACCCTAACTACCAGACCTTTAGTCAACACTTGCAAAGAAGATGCAGTCTCACTCGAAGTATAGGCAGGGGTGGTTGCAAGACTAAGGTGTCTGCAACCTTAGATGGGACATATATCTGTGATTTTAATACTTAACAAAGCACTTATCACCGACAATTCATCAATATTTAACCACTATCTACTCCGCAGATAAAACAAAGAATCACATCATTCATTCAAATATGATGTATCTAAGCGCTTGTCATAGAGAGATAGATTAGATCTAGTAGATTGAAGAATTAATCACATTCACATAAATTAGATCTAACATCCATATACATCATTATCACAAAGCATAAACAAGTCTTATCTATCTATATCAAAGCACTTAGAAAGTAAAGACATAAACAAATCAACACATTGCACAAAGCAGAGCAACACAACATATATGTGGCTCACCCCCATCCTGGGGCTACATCCACCAACTCTTCTTATTTATTATCTTTGTCAAGCTTCTTACAGGCACATAGCATCAAAATCCTACTCCGCAGAAGACAGGAGATATGCACGCACTCCACCATATCCTCCTCTTTTGAGCTAGGGTAAATCACCAAGCCTTCTTACAATTACTTGCACGTAGCTCTGCAACTCTCACACAGTATGCACAGAGCACTTACCATCCTTCAATCACATATATCTAGAACTTATCCATTCATAACTTCCCTCTTCTTACATTTCCTAGACATCTATTTATACTTTACAAAATAGGCCTAAACATGGGTAAACCCATGGTCTGACATCCCCATACCCGTTACATAATCCCAAGTCACAAAAAGGACACAAAATTGGGTCGAGATCCCTCCATATCTTCTTCTTCTTGCGATCCTCCTTTGACCAGTTGTCGAAGTCCCAAAATAGGTCAAAATTGACCAAGGATCTCCCAAAACTTGGTCAAGGGCCAATAGGCCACCAACACTCACCTTTGACTCATCTCGAGTCACTATGATCTAGGTAGTTTTGCAACAAATTCCTCAAGATTGGCTCGAGCAGCTTCAACTTGTTGTTGTGCCGTGTCCTCTTGTGTAGAGAAATTACGGATGACTACCTCATTCACAGGTCCCTCCAAGCCCTGTTCAGCTGTAGTAACAATCTTCTCCAGTTCTTCTCCTTAGCCTTCGACCTCTGTGAAAAATTGGTAAGCCTTATCTTGTACAGATTGGAGCCTCTGAGTTACTTCCATAACTTTTCTCTGGATAGTGTGTATCTATTGCTAGGTGGTGCGTTCCTCTTGGAACCGCTTCATTCTTTCCACAACTGACAGGGGATTCAACTGCGCTTGTATCGTTTCGACTTGATACTTCACCTCTTGGAGTTACGACTCCAGTGCCTTCAGTTATGGATTATCGGTGATTTTCTCATAGGTCTGGGCACTGTGATCAGTAAGTTGCTTACATTACATAGGAAAGGGATTTTATTCTCTCAATTGCACTTCGAGTAGTTGCTTCTCATTGATCCCATACATCCCGTGGGGTCTCCGACACTGGGCGGAGCTCTAAGTATGCTATGCATTGTTGTAGCTATTGGATAGCTTCTGCGAGCTTCTGTACTTGTTGTATGAATCGATATTTTTCCTTTATTTCTATGACTATCAGAGAGCGAAGTGCTCTACTGAGCGCTTATTTCACTTCGAGTTGCTCTGCAAGCAACTGTTCTTTTCCTTGTTGTAGCTATGCTTTTGCTTCATCGAACTTTTCTTGGAGAGAAATATTTTTCTGTTATGCTTCTCGGTAATACTCTACAAGTGCTCCTTGCACTTGCTTCAAGGCCTGGGTGGATTTTTCTATTTCTTCTTGCACTATTTGAAGGCGATATTCAACTGTATCAACTAGTCGGTGGAGTTGGGTTGGCTCATCTCCCAACTCTGGTTCTCCCGATGGCAGGGAAAAAATAGAGACTGTGTGGCTGGACTTAAGGGCCTATTGTACCCCTCAGACCTTGATTTCAATTCTATCATACATTTCCTCCTTCTTCACTCCTTGTTTCTGTGCTATTTCTAGTGAAGCGACATTCAGGGCTACTATAATGAAGTCAAAATCATCGAAGATGAGGATAGTCTGCATCTTGGTCATGGTGGCTTTCTATTTCTTTTGGGAAGAAGGTTTCAGGGGTGAAACCTTCCTCTTCTTCAAGGGGTCAACCTTGTCTTTGGGTGGTGTTACTTCGTTGGGATTCTATTCATTTTCTACTTCGTCTTCACCCCATCGGTCAAGTGACACTGAAGGAGTATTTCCTGAGGTGCTTCTTAAGTTTGGACCTCCTCAATCTTCTTCTGTATGTTGGTTCTGGGTGGATTTTGTTCTTTATGAGTGTTCTCTAGGCTATCAAGATCAGATGTCTCTATGGGGTTTGCAGGGATAAGGATTTCAATGGAACATTCCTTAGTGATTCCTTCAAGGTCTTCTTGTGTAAGCTTATAATATGACTAGAGGTGCTCTCTATGTTCATCTGCTCACACTGTAATGTAGATGAAGTGCCAATATGCGTTGAACTTCATCAGGGGTCAGAACCTTTGTAAGGCGTTCAAGGTCATGTGAGGTGTTGTTACAAAGTCTGTACTTAAGGCTTAGAAGTACAGTGTCTAGGCATCCGAAAGTGGGTAAAGGGTGGAGAAGAGAGAAACATCAACCTTCGGCAAAGGAAACTAGGGAAGATTTCTATGTTGGCATTGTCTAGCTTCCAACTGTTCTTGGATGGTTATATCATATTCAATCGTTTCCCATGAATGTTTGAGTTCAACCTGGGTAGTAGTTGTTTTAAGAATAGTATCGAAAAGGTTTAAGACAATGTGCATTTGATTTGATAATCTGGGTTCGATATTGGGTTGTGTTGGTACAGGGACAGTCATGGAGGAACAGTGAAATAAGAAAAACTTCAAAGGGAAATTAAGTGTTGTCTCAATTCGATTGTATAAAAGAGAATTTACGGTTTCGTAAATAAAATGGGGTGCAAATCAAAGGCTCTTTCCCGTAACTAAGTTATATCTTAATAAAATTTATGAGGTGGAAGAAAAACATTTAGCTGTCTTTCGAGTAAGGCTCCTATCAAGGGAGAATCTCACGTATAAACAGGAGAGGGAAAATGTAAGGAAATAACCCGATGTAGCATAAAATATATATAGAATTCTGAAAGTGTTGACTGGTCTTACACCTGTTGATAGTTGGTACAGAGGAAAAAGAGTAAAAAACTATAGAAAACCAAAATTCATTCGCTATAGTAGTCATCGTACTAAATTATAATGAAGCATTCATCAATTATGAATATGAAATGAAATGAAACATGAGATATAAAAAAACAAACTCGTAACACAGTCGTGATGGAATTGAGAATCTTCAAATTTGCTTGGTATTAACTCTCAAAATGTAAAAAACTCTATTGCAATCGACAAAAAAAAGGTCCAGCCTTGTTTTCTTTCTTTCTATGGTATATTTATACAGTTTTATAATAAGACGGAATCTCAATCGTTACAAAAATTTCAATTATGATAGGGAGGAGAGCAATCACTTCATTTCTTTTTCTCTGTCTTTACTTGGTGCCAGAAGTTTGTCCTCAAGTGTGCTCGGTATAGGTGACACATCTTTCAACCAACGGAGATACCAGCCTTGACGGTTCTGCTTGTTAGTTGGCCTCAAAAGAGTAACAATCTCGGGCTAATTGTGGTAGCCTGTCTTCCATCTATCTGTATATGATGTCAATAGCACATAATTGTGCGCTTGGTTTAATCATACATTTTTTTATTTGGACTATGTCTGCCATAGTCACTCGGGAGATATCGGTCGAATCTCTTTCCTCTTTTTCCTTTAAATCAAGCAAGATTTTTTCCATATTCATTTGAATCAATGTCTCAGCATTACCTCCACTATCAATGCCTAGCAGATTGCCATCTATAGAACTAAATGCCTCTTCTAAGGAATTCGTTACCATTTTTTCTTGCAGCTTTCCTTCCGCGATGCTGTGCCCGCATTCTTTTAATAGAATGTTTCCACTGGTTTGCTCTGAAACGGTGAACCTGGAAGTACTTCCCGAATCCCTGTTGTTTATGGCTATCACAGCCTCTTGGAAGGTGACCCGTGCTGCTCTAGCTTCCCTTTCTCTAGCAGTTAAATTCTCCAAAACTTGATTAACCAACAAGAAGTTGTCCCGAATCTCCTCTACCTTGCTGAGTAAATTTCATTGGGCCGCAGAGACTCTGCTCTGAATCTCCATCACCTGGGATTGAAACATCCTGATATCTATCACTTTGCTTTTGACAATTTCCACCCTAGCCTACAGCTGTTGGATTAGATATTTTTGTTGGCTTGTTTGTATCTGACCATCTCAAACCACTATCTATGCTTGTTTGAGCTTAGTCTTAAGAAGATCTATCTCATTTTTATCGGCCAACATTGCTTTCTCTATACCTACACTCTCCTAGTCTTTGGCAGTCTCTGTTGTTGTGGCTAGTCTAGCTTCCAGGGTCTTGATGAGGCGATTCTTTTGTTTCAGCTGGTTTTTCAAGACCCCAACTGAAAATTGATTCATCATGGCGTATGCTCCTAATGTCCTTGCTATTTTGGTCGTGAATTGTTCATTCCTCTTGTCTTTTCCATCAGTTATAACTTTGTATTTCTTGTTCGTTGACTCTCCTTCCTGATAGAATTCCCTCTTTACCACTACCTTTCTCTTCTTATCGAAGAAAAACTCATTCAGAGGGAGTTCTTATACCCTCATAGGCCTCAACTCTTCATTGAAGATCCATCCTGCATCAATATTTCCCTGAGTTGACTGTAAGGGGGTAACTGATGTGATAGGTTCTCTGATATGCTTCACTAATTTTCCCGGAGTAGTAACCGGACTCTGCTTCTTCTGTGGGTTGGGAGTATTTATCTCTGCTTTCAGACTCTTAGTTTTCTCTCCCTCATCCTGGTGTTTTTCTTGATCGGGAGTCGCATCCTTAGAGCCTTCGGCATATTTTTGTTTCACCTTCATTGTACTCAGACTCTCACCCCACAACAGTATGGGAAGACAACTGCGTCGATGTTCTCAGAACTTCAGAACATCGGCTCTTTCCTCGGGTGCCAAGGTTTGTATCCGAGCTAGAATCTCAGCATAGGACCTTGTGCTTCAGAAAATGTCATCTGAGGGTGAATTATCATGCTCAAATATCTTGAGCCCGCAACTGGCCAAATGATTTCTCACGACCCTTTGCAGATCGTGCTTCTTGTATTCAATGAGGACCAAATTTAGGTCTTCCAGGGCTGCTATCTCAGCTTTGGCATGCCCAAAATCTAATAAAGAATATGAATTTAAATGAATAGGAAAAGGTGGCCATACCTTCTTTGAGTATCCCTTAAGCTCCTTGCTTATACCATCGATTACGGTTTGTCTAGAAACCTCACGACAAGCCATCTTGTCGGGAATGAACAATGGCAATGCATGCGGGGGAACAGAAGCCCCAAAAACTCTGAGATATGGAAATTTGGCTTCTACATATCAGTCAGTTATGCTGCTCAGATTTGTCACTATACTTTTCGAGATCCTGGGTGGTGGGTGACCGAAAATAGTGACATGCAGAGGCACCATCACCCAGTTGAAGATTTCATATATGAAATTTGTTGCTTTGTTTTCCCGTAATTTTGAATGATAGATGTGCATGGGCTCGTCTTCTGCTGGAGTCCAACTCCAGCTCATTAAGGGAAATGGTGTTAAAAAACAAACGGTGTCCATAATGTATGCAGACATAAAAAATGAAGCAAATTTTCCACTTTCTTTTTGCGCCCGATACTTTGTGACCCGACTGGTCAGGCTGTCGGACAACATCTTCGCCCAGTCGAATGAACAATATTCGGTGACTCAAAACATTAGAGGCACCCATGGAAGAAACAAATGTGATGTGTCCTCTTTCCCGTATAACTGCATGTCATCATAGCTACATACTTATACTGAGGTTCTAAAGAAGCTATTGAATATATACCATGACTGTCTGCCCTAAACTTCGCAGAGCGTGAAACCCAATCTTTTATTAAGCTAGACATGGTTTTATCATACTGCACACATTCCTTCTGTTTGAATTCATCTAAGAATTTGACACCATATGTAAAGTCGGACACTGTGGGCAACTTATACATGGTTTGCAGATGTTCATGCCTAAAAGTCTCGATGGTGACCTTCTGCTCATTCATGATGGTTCTGGTTGGTATGTCCACATGGTCTAATGCCCATCGGACCATATCATAATATGGTAGTAGTCGTGGCCTGGCTGCTACATTGTGCATTCTGGATTGGATGATGATCTTATACTTGGTGGTTATATCATCTTTTTCATTGTCGCTGAAATCATCAGAATAATCCACCAATTCAGCGTGCAGAACATTGGAAATGAAAGACCAGTTCAGGATAGAGTCGACACTTCGAGGTGAAGTATCAACAACGTTGTCCGAGCCTTGTCCCGAAACCTCAACACTAGCTTTGGATGCTTTTCGTGGGGCCATGACTAGAGATTCTACTTTAGCTCTTCTGCGATAGAAATACGTATACATACAGAAGTTAGCTCACTCAGAGATTGTGCTCTACGTAGTATAGAAATGCATTTGTCATAATGAACAACAGTTCTATATATATTCGAAAACTCGGTACTCTTTTAGATGAAATCTGTCAAATCATGCTTAGAAATAAATTTAACCATAAAAACCCGAGCTTTATTCATCGATTCACCCTATTTCCTAATTAATGCCATAAATTTTGGTGATTTGAAGTGTCAGTTGGCATATGGAAGAAATAAGGCTACCTCGTGAATCGTGCAAGCATAAAAAAGCAGGATGTATTGATTTAGCTTAATTAATCCAGTTTTACCAACGTTAATTAGTTTTTCACCACTCGTTGTATCAGGAATTTTTCTTTAACCTTTTGAACCTCTAACCCCCGAAATTGCGATGATTGATTTCGATTAATAAAAACGTAGTTATGATTAGGAACTTAATTAATTTTGTAATTATTTATATTCGTCGTATCGCGACTCAGAGCTTTGAAGGTAAGTTTTCAAGAAGTTTGCATGATGAGCTGCGAAACCGTGAGATTGCGATAATATGACTTAATTAAAATGGAATATAAACTTGAATTAAGTGATTAATTAATTATGTTCATACCCTTATTTTGATTTCGCGAGTCGGGGTTTAGACAGTATAACTTTTAAAAAACAAAACGTCGAGTGGCGAATTGCCGACAGAACGTTACCATGGTTTATATTTTACTTTTAACCTTGACACGGGTTACTAAAATAAGGACTTCGTGTTCTTGGCTATCGGGGCTACGACAATAAACTTTTGGATTTGGTGAACATCAAGGTGTGAAAAACCGATGACGTTTAATCATAGTTCAGGAAAACTTTACTCCCATT
The DNA here is from genome assembly GCA_009831015.1 of Picea engelmannii. Classification (NCBI taxonomy): domain Eukaryota; kingdom Viridiplantae; phylum Streptophyta; class Pinopsida; order Pinales; family Pinaceae; genus Picea; species Picea engelmannii. The sequence goes on from ML777100.1 coordinate 200,804, forward strand.
ACTGCCCTGGGTAAAAAATTAAAACAATTTCACCGTTTCGTTGCTCGGGACGTGTGAACTATGTGGTTTATAGCATCCGACCTACGAGATACCGAGGTAGAACAAAAAGAGGAAACACTTTTACGAAAGGTAGGACTTGCCTCGAGAGTACAATAATCATCGTTGTTTGCATGATAAAGCTTTGGAGATTTTGAAACCACGGACAAAAAATACGAAAACCATCTTTCGATTTCGAGCATTAAAAATGAAATTTGTGACGGGCTAGAAAAAAAAAAGCCGTCTCCAACATAGGCTCCAACTAGGGATCTCGCTTTCTTGTAAGGCGGGAAGAACAGTAGACCACGTGCCAATATTTTGTAAATGGAGTCAATAGCTTCAATCAGGAGAAAAGGTTCCTGAGAATAGGGTGTCGAAGGGGGAAAGAGACTTTGTTCTTTACCTTGAAAATCTTTTTCAAACTCAGATACTCTTTTTAAACTTAGTTGTAGTCCCTTTCATGACTTTCCCTTTCCCGCTACTAAATTCAGGTCTTCTTTAAGACAATCGAAACAGTTCTAGGAGACCCAACAGATCTTTCGGCTATCAGCATGCATCAAAAGAAGAATATTGTATGTTTTTAATTGGGAAGTCTCGTCTGAACTTGGGATGTAGATCAGGTTTTTAAAAAGAATTGGTTACCGGAGTAGAGTGATATTCATGTATAACAGCCTTGCAGATATCTAAGATATTTCTTCACTGCCAACGAGCCTGTTCAGTACCCCTGTGAAGTTATCTGGCCCCTTTTACTGAATTTCCTTTCACCACTTCGGGATATATTCATGCATTTAAATGCTGAGACGAGGGAAATCATTTCTGAATTTCCTTTCATCGTCTCTTGGACTAGGTGGGGGCAATCATTTTTGAATTTCCTTTCACCACGTGTCTTATAATTTTCTTTTTAGAGCACGAAGATGGGGGCAATCAGTTTGTATCAGGGCTGATATCTGTGTAATATTTTTCATTATAGGTCTGTCAACTTACTTTGATTACTCAGTACCAACCTTCGCTTGGCCTTCACAACACCTTCATTCTTAGGGAAAAAAGGGAAAATAACTTTCTTAGGGAATTCTATTTGAGAAAGATTCAATCCTCCGATGTCGTTGAAAAACCTAGGAAAGTTAGGATCACTTTAAACATTCCTTCGTTTAGCAAGGGATCGAGTAGTTTTGAAGACCCACTTTCTTTCCACAATCTGCTTTGAAGCTCACAAGGTTGAAACGAAAAACTCTTATCCCTTCTTATATGAAACGAAAAGATGGTGACTTTTTAAAAGGCAAACCCAAAGATAGAAAGCATGCCAAGTAGTGACTTACTGACTGAAAATACAAAGGTCAAAAATTCAAAACTGACTCTTGTAGATATTTTTGGGGATACTTTACTTTGACTGACTGCTTTTAAATTGGGTGAATCATTTAATTTGTCTTAATTTTTCATAGACTATTAAACCAAGAAACAACTCTGTTATTTATCAGTTCAACTAATGTTCTTGTTTGAGTGAGGTGACCTCGGTTTTATTTAATATTCCTTTAGAACATGTCTTTTGGGAAATCTCATCTTTACCTATTCATTTCAATTTCTTTGCGCAATATGAAATTTCTTAGGTATCACCTGTTTAAGCCGATTTATTTCTGACACCGACTTTAAGTTTACTTCTCCTGCTTGTTTTGTATGCAGCTAGAATCCTGTAAGAGGCAAATACGAAGATTATTGGGGCTATCCAAAATGTGTTGAAAGTTCATGAACGAGAAAAAAAAAATCAAGAGCAATGTTTAAATGAAAAATATATATATGTACATAATATATATATAATTTTATTTTTTATTTTTAAATCTGGCGACTGTTACGTCATATAATGCTTCAGATATCACCCGTTGATAGGGGCGTTAAGGACTTCACCATCTATATTTTCCAGTAGGAAATACTTTTTTCCTTCCAAAGCCGAGACCCTAAATGGCCCATACCAGAGGTGGTCAAATTTACCATGTTTTGTTTCTTCTTCCTTTCTTGCATCCCACCTTAACACTAAATCACCTGGGAGGAAATATTTGTCCCTTGCTTTGCGCTCGAATAATTCCTTCATGTCATATTGGTACTTCTTCATATTTTCATCTACTTCGACTCTATGTTGTTGAACCTCAATCAGTTGATTTATCCTTCTGGTGACATGATTGGGTTCTTCATTTTGATCTTTCCATAACTTCATCACTAGGAGTACTAGGTTTATAGGTAGTACAACATCGGTTCCATATACCATCTAAAAAGGTGAAATTTCGATTGGCCTTTTTGTGCTAATGCGATTTGCCCACAATGCGTATTTTAAGTGCACATGCCAAGACCTTTTATTTTCATCCAATACTTTCTTGATTATATTTACCAGGCTCTTGTTAGATGATTCGGCCAATCCGTTTCCCTGGGGCTAATATGTTGTGGAATGGCCGAGAATGATGTTATACTTCTGGCAGAAGCTAATCATAGCCATAGATTTAAAGGCCCAGGCATTGTCAGTAACTATCTTTTGGGGGCACCGAAATCTAGACAAAATATTGTCTTCTAAAAAATCGATTACCACCGAGTCTGTTGCCCTTTTGGTTGGAATGGCTTCCACCCATTTAGTAAAATAATATGTTGCGGTTAAGATCCACTTGTGTTGAGCACCGGAATGGGGATTAATCTCGCCTATGAAGTCTAGAACCCATTGCTGAAACGGGGCTTTAGATTTGATTGGAACTAAAGGCAGTGTCGAGAGCTTTTGTTTACCTGCAAATAGTTGACAAGGGTTGCAGGCACGCACTTTGGCATTAACGTCCGAGAAAAGTTTTGGCCAGTAGTACCCAACCCTCAGAATCTTGTAAGCTATAGCTCTCCAAGTGTGATCCCTCCCACAGATTCCCTTATGAAATTCATCTATAACACGTTGATTTTCTGATTCGACTAGACAGGCTAGCAGGAAATCGAGTGGATCTTTCCAATATAACTGACTTTCGGCGATACAATATTTACCTGCATGGAGTTTTAAAGTCCTGGATTTAGATGGTGATAGCTCATTTGGGAATTTTAGAGTTAGCAGGTATGACACTATGTCTATGTACCAGCCTGACGATATGAACTTCTCTTAGATCTTGTTTGGACCTGTTTCCTCATTCAGCTCATTTAGGTTCATGTCGTCGTCGCCTTCCTGTAGGCAATTGATATCTAGGGCTATGAAATTTGACTTAGCTAAGAGTTTGTCTAGGCCTTGCCCTTTTATCAATTTTGTTGGTTTGACTTCCAGATCAAATTCTTGGATTTTGGCGAGACATCACCCTCTTTTTCCATCGTTGTCTGGCTGTACCAATATATCTTTCACAGAACTAGTAGGCACGTACGCAATTATCTTTGAGTGTAGTACATACGTTCTGAATTCCTTTAATGCTTTTACCATGGCATAAGCCTATTTTTCTATTATATCATACTTCAGTTCTGTGTCTCTAAGGCTCTTGCTGAAAAAGGTGATCGGTTGTTCGAATCCTTCTTCGTTCTTTTGTAGGAGCACCGCAACGATAATGTGTTCGGAGGCAAATGAGAAAATAAGAAAATCTTTCAGATAGTCTGGGCTCACTAACACAGGTGTCTCGCTTATGAATTTCTTAATATGTGCGAATGATTCTTTGTCCTCTATTGTCCATTTTACTTCGTTGTCCTTTTTCAACATACCTGTGATCAGTTTTACAATTTCAGCAAAATTCGGGATAAATCTTCGTAAAAAAATTATTTTACCTAAGAAAGATTGAATTTCTTTTACATTTATGGGAATATTTATAGTATCTATTGCTTCAATCCTCTTAGGATAAATCCTGATTCCATCCCTAGATACAATATGACCCAATAGCTTACCTTCCCACATGGCGAAATGTGATTTCTTTGTGTTTAAAGATAGACCAAACCTGCAGCATTTTTCGAAAGTCTGTTTGAGATGTATCAAGTGTTCTTCGTCGATTTTAGAGAAAACCATCAAATCATCAAGGTAAATTACTACGAACGTATCCCTTTCTCCTATGAAATAGATTTCCATAGCATGCTAGAATGTGGCCCCTACATTCATCAAACCAAAAGGCATTTTGTCATACATGAACGTACCCCATGGTGTGGTGAAAGCAGTTTTTTCTCTGTCTTGTTCATTCATGGTGATTTGATTATAACCAGAGAACCCATCGATCGTAGACATTTGGTTGGCTCCAACTACCTTTTCTAACACGTGGTCCATTTTGGGCAGTGGATAGTTTTCCTTCAGAGATGACTTATTTAAGTTTCGAAATTCCACACATAGTCTGATTTCCCCACTCTTTTTCCTGACCGGGACCAGTTTTGCTACCCAGTCTGAATATCTCAGAGGTACTATTATTTTCACATCTAAAAGCTTCTTAACCTCCTTTTCGATCATAGGTAACAAAATGGGGTTGATCTATCTAAGCTTTTTCCTAAATGGTTTGACCCCAGGCTTTAAAGGTATATTGTGATCAATTACGGAAGTGTCATATGTTCTTAACTCATCATAAGACCAGGAGAAAACATCCTTATACTATTTGAGTAGGTATTTATACTCACTTTTTATTTCAGGAGGGAGGAACTTGGATATTTTTACCATCCTGGATTCTTCTTCAGTTCCTATATCACAGTCCTCCACTTCTTCTGGTTGGGGTTGTAAATTGGATTTTACAGGTACGTCGTTATGATCAAAAAGTCTTTCTAAAGCAATCAATCCTTTCAGAATCTGGTTGTTTTTAAGGACCAGCATACGATGATCCACATTTGTTTCTCGGAAAGATTTAGGATATTCCCCTTCTTGCATGATCCATATCGGTTCATTTTGATTTTCTTGGTCTGCATGCGTTTCGGAGAATTCACCCACTGCTTCAAGAAATTTCTTAATTTGTTCGTCATCCTCAAAGACCTGCCAGTGCTGGATGTTGTCTGGTATAGATGGTCTGTGTTTGATTTCTATGTGATACTTCAATTTGAAAGTCATAGGAGGGGAGAAGGTTGAAGTTGCTTTAGCAAATGCATCAGCATGTAAATTCTTTGCGCACGGGATGAAGTGAACATTTACGGACGAGAAAAAAAATTCCATCATATCCCAGGCACAATTCCTGTATGATCTTAATCTGGGATGCTTGGCTTCATACTGTCGATTTATCTGTTTGACTATTAACTCTGCATCTCCATATACCTCTAAGTTATTTATTTTTATCTTTTTGGCAGCCTCTAATCCTAAGACCAACGCTTCATATTCACATACGTTGTTAGTGTAATCTATATCCCACTATAGTCGATAGAAAAAAGGAACAACAAAATTACCTTCGGGAGCCACTAAAATCACTCTTGCACCGGCCCCTTCAGAAGATGAGGCACCGTCGAAATACAATTTCCAGACACCGGTGCTACATAGATCCTCTGTCATGTAACTTGACTCTTCCTGCTCTATATCATTTTTCTTTCAGAAAACCATCTAAACCATCATCAAAAGACAAGATACAATTTACCAGAGCTTGGTTCGCAATGTAAATAGGGAAATTGTTTGGGTTTTGAGGGTCGTTCACTATATATGCTAATCTCGTTTCTATGTACAATCAAGTAAATTGACCGCCAAACACAGGAATTGTGGTAAAAGTCATATCCAATTGAAGGGAACCCCCCATCTTGGCTCCCCGTGACCTAGACAATAGTAAGCCATACTTAGGGGGAATATCTGCAATAACCACATCCATCAGGATACTCTTAACCGAGACCTGTGCCAGGGTAACTACTAAGTCCTTTATCATTCCCATACACTTAACCCTTCTTGAGTCAAAAGAGTAAAGGTCTCCATAAGGCCTAGTGATTTGAAGACCCAATTTTTCCATGATAATCTTAGGCATAATGTTATGGGAGGCTCCAGAGTCTAACATGCAATTATGTAGCAATTGGTCATATACATTTAAAGTGATATAAAAGGGAGCAATAGTATTTTTGGCCCCTTCAAAATGCAGACCAAAAGTGATATTAGGTTTATCATCTTCTAGGTTTAAAACGTCATACTAGATTTCTTGCTCTGAGACACCCATCACTTTGGTAATCTGCTTCCGATAAACGGGTTTTTTAGCTAATTCTACCAGAGGGATTGGTATCTTAATTTTATTTATCTCGTTTTCAAAACTAAAAGTTCCACTCACCTTGTCTGTTTCTTTGGTTGAGACTTTCGAATCCTTCCTTTCCGATTTATTCATCTGGACCGCTTTATTACTCATGGTCCTGGTTGAAGGCGTAATTTTATTAACCGTTTCGGTTCCTTGTGCTTAGGGCTCAACTTTTCCCATTTCGGACCCTTGTGTGCTTAACACTTTTGCTTTGTTGTTGGGTAATAAGGTCTCTTCCAGAGTAGGCTCATAAGCTTGACCTCTTTGGAGGATTTTCTTGGGTTGAGTAGTTGAGGTGGGCTTACTCTTAGATCTTAAGTTATACTTGGGTTGGATATCAGCCATTATCATCTCAGTTTCTTGTTGAGATTCACAAAGGTCAGTATGATCACTTTCTTCACCTTTATTCGACGGTTGTTGAGTGTTTAGAGATTTTTCATAATCTTCTCAAGTCAAATATGGTTGTGTGCAGTCATCACTGAAGTTCGTGACATCAATATCCGAATCTTCGAAGTCTTGAAAATCATTCGCTCCTATAAAATTTTCGTTCTTTAAGGGAGCTTGTATTTTTTTATCTTCATTTTTTATTTGTCTTTGCTGGTTCGGGGGGTTGGGGTTCCTCTTGAAATCCTTTTTGGGGAAAGAATCATCTTTGGCCTATTCGAGCTCCATTCTGGATATTTTATTAGACAATTCTTTAATTACTCTGGCCATATCATCTACCTTATCATCTGTAGATCTATTAGACCCCGACGTACCTACTTGTTCTCTAAAGCATTTAGTCTCTCAGTTTTTCATTTCTACTTTAGATTTAAGCTTACCAGAAGCCATCATATTAGACTCAATTTCTACAACATCGTCTTGAATTCGGTTTAGGGTGGCTCCCCTTCTTTCTCGCAAAAGGAGTGCGAAATACGGTTCGAAAGCCCCTACAAAAGTTACCTTAGCTGCGGGTTGGGATGGTTTAACCTCGGATGGGATTTTGTTATACAGTTTGTTAAATCTTTGAATAAATTCCATGACTGTTTCAGAATTATTTTTTCTTAAAGACCCAAATTCAGTTAAATAATATAAGTGGTCCTTTCTTTCGCCCCACTGTCTGAGGAAAGCATATTCTAAGGCATCATAAGATAAGATAGATGTTGCAGGTAGAATCTGAAACCAAGTTCAGACCTGGCCTTTGAAGGTTTGAACAAGAAGCCTCGAATATACGTCTTCATGTTCGATACCTAGGATATCTGTGAATTGATCAAAGAAATTAATGTGTTCCGTCGCCGTTAGATCCCCTTCCCCAGTGAATTTTGGCAATTTTTTTATGTAATTTTTGGGAAGGTGATGTAGAGGAATGGGCAATACCAAGGGGGCATATCTGGATGCAACTTTCACAAACACTCTGAAAGGGGGGGCAGGCCCTTGGCCTCCAGCTCCTCTTAGAGGAGCTCCTCCCCCTCCTCCTCCGATAAACCCTCCACCTCCTCCTATAAACCCTCCACCTCCTCCTCCAGTGGCTGCCATCATTATTTGTGGAAAGTTGTAAAGGGGGTTTCAGAAAATTAAAAGTGAATCTTTATTTTCTTCATGAGGAGGAAAATTCGGTGATGAAAAATAAGGAACGTGAGGACTTAGTTCCTCAGATTTGCAAGAGACGAAATCAGGAGAACTGACGTGTATGGAAATCGAATATGTAAGACACTCTTCAGAATTAGGTGAGGTCAGGAAATTTAACTAAAGGAAAGATGGTACGTCGACTACCGACGAACTTTCAAGAGGGCCCCTTCCTTTGTGTACTAAGGGGACTATTGGATGAATCTCGCTCCTAACTTCGGAGCAACTTGATGTTAAATCTTTAGTATCAAAGAGAGGATTGAGTGAAGATGAGGGTTCAAAAGGACTCTTAGTCTTCAGTTGTGGGGGTTTAAGTTTGTAGACTGTAGCGGTTGGCTTTAGAGAGCCTCTCGCCTTTAAAATCTTCTCAAGATCGGTAACGGGTGTAATCTGCTTACGATCCGGGTTTTTTCTGGTATTCCTTTGACCGGATGCCAGTTTATTATTTGTGCAGTCACCAAGTGAAAGAATGAAAAACCTTAAAAGGGTGCGTACTCTTTGTTAACTATCAAAGGGTAACACTTTCAACAAAAAACAAATGTTGTTTTCCGAGGGAAAAAGATTTTGTAACTTCGGTCCCCGACAACGGCACCAGAAAGATGTTGTTCCAGAGTCTTTACTTAAGGATTAGAAGTATAGTGTCTAGGCATCCGAAAGTGGGTATAGGGTGGAGAAGAGAGAAACATGAACCTTTGACAAAGGAGACTAGGGAAGATTTCTACATTGGCGTTGTCTAGCTTCCAACTGTTCCTGGATGGTTATATCCTATTCAATTGGTGCCCATGAACGTTTGAGTTCAACCCGGGTAGTAGTTGTTTTAAGAATAGTATCGAAAAGGTTTAAGGAAATGTGCGTTTGATTTGATAATCCAGGTTCAATATTGGGTTGTGTTGGTACAGGGACAGTCATGGAGGAACAATGAAATAAGAAAAACTTCAGAGGGAAATTAAGTGTTGTCTCAATTCGGTCGTACAAAAGATAATTTACGGTTTCGAAAATAAAATGGGGTGCAAATCAAAGGCTCTTTCCCGTAAGTGAGTTATATCTTAATAAAATGTATGAGGTGGGAGAAAAACATTTAGCTATCTATCGATTAAGGCTCCTATCAAGGGATAATCTCACCTATAAATAGGAGGAAAATTGTAAGTAAATAAACCGATGTAGCATAAAATATATATAGAATTCTGAAAGTGTTGACTAGTCTTACACCTACTGATAGCTGGTATAGAGGAAAAACAGTAAACAATTATGGAAAACCAAAATTCATTCTCTATAGTAGTGGTCGTACTAAATTATAATGAAGCATTCATCAGTTATGAATATGAAATGAAATGAAATATGAGATACAAGAAAACAAACTCATAACAAAGTCGTGACGGAATTGAGAATCTTCATATTTGCTTGGTATTAACTCTCAAAATGTAAAAAACTCTGTTATAATTGACACAAAAAAGTTCCAGCCCTGTTTTCTTTCTTTCTATGGTATATTTATACAGTTTTACAATAAGAAAGAATCTCAATTGTTACAAAAATTTTAGTTATGATAGGGAGGAGAGAAATCACTTCATTTCTTCTTCTCTGTCTTTACTTGCTGCCAGAAGTTTGTCCTCGCGCGTGCTCGGTATAGGTGACACATCTTTCAACCAGCCAAGATACCAGCCTTGACAGTTCTGCTTGATAGTTGGCCTCAAAAGAGTAACAATCTCGTGGTAATTGTGGCAGCATGTCTTCCATCTGTCTGTCTATGATGTCGATAACGCATAATTGCACGCTTGGTTTAATCATACATTTGTTTATTTGTACTATGTTTGCCATAGTCACTCGGGAGATCTTGGCTGAATCTCTTTCCTCTTTGTCCATTAAATCAAGCGAGATTTTTTCCATATTCATTTGAATCAATGTCTCGACATTACCTCCGCTATCAATGCCTAGAATATTGCCATCTATAGAACTAAAGGCCTCTTGTAAGAATTTGTTACCCTTTTGGCTTGCAGCCTGCCTTCCGTGATGTTGTGCTCCCATTCTTTTAATATAATGTTTCCTCTGTTCTGCTCCGAAATGGTGAACCTGGAAGTACTTCACGAATCCCTATTGTTTGTGGCTATCACAACCTCTTGGAAGGCGACCCGTGTTGCTCCAACTTCCCTTTCTCTAGCAGTTAAATTCTCCAAAACTTGATTAACCAACAAGCAGTTGTCCCGAATCTCCTCTACCTTGCAGAGTAAATTTCATTGGGCTGCAGAGACTCTGCTCCAAATCTCCATCGCCTGGGACTGAAACATCCCGATATCTATCACTTTTCTTTCAGTGATTTCCACCGTAGCCTACAGCTATTGGATCAGATCGTTTTGTTGGCTTGCTTGTATCTGACCATCCTGAGCCACCAGTTGTTCTTGTTCAATCTTAGTCTTGAGCATATCTATCTCGTTTTTATCGACCAACCTTTCTTTCTCTATACCTACACTCTCCTGGTCTTTGGCAGTCTCCGTTGTTGTGGCTAGTCTAGCTTCCAGTGTCTTGATGAGGTGATTCTTTTGTTTCAGCTGGTTTTTTAAGACCCTGACTAAAAATTGATTCATCGTGGCGTATTCTCCTAATGTCCCTGCTTTTTCGGTCGTGAATTGTTCATTCCTCTTGTCTTTTCCATTAGTTATAAATTTGTATTTCTTGGCTGTTGACTCTCCTTCCTGATAGAATTCCCTCTTTACCAATGCCATTCTCTTCTTATCGAAGAAAAACTCATTCGGAGGGAGTTCTTCTACCCTTATAGGCCTCAACTCTTCATTGAATATCCATCCTACATCAATATTTCCCTGAGTCGACTCCAAGGGTGTAATTGATGTGATAGGTTCTTTGATCTGCTTCGTTGATTTTCCTGGAGTAGTATCTGAAATCTGCTTCTTTGGCGGGTCGGGTGTCTTTATCTCTGCTTTTGGACTCTTAGTTTGCTCTCCCTCATCCTGGTGTTTTTCTTGATCGGGAGTCGCATCCTTAGAGCCTTCGTCATCTTTTTGTTTCACCTTCATCGTACTCAGACTCTCACCCCACAACAGTATGGGAAGACAACTGCGTCAATGTTCTCAGAACTTCAGAACATCGGCTCTTTCCTCGGGTGCCAAGGTTTGTATCCGAGCTAGAATCTCAGCATAGGACCTTGCGCTTCGGAAAATGTCATCCGAGGATGAATTCTCATGCTCAAATATCTTGAGCCCGCAACTGGCCAAATGATTGCTCATGACCGTTTGCAGATCGTGCTTCTTGTATTCAATGAGGACCAAATTTAGGTCTTCTAGGGTTGCTACCTCAGCTTTGGCATGCCCCAAATCTGATAAAGAATATGAATTTAAATGAACAGGAAAGGTGTCCATACCTTCTTTGAGTATCCCTTAAGCTCCTTGCTTATACCACCGATTACTGTTTGTCTAGCAACCTCACAACAAGACATCTTGTCGGGAATGAACAATGACAATGCATGCGAGGGAACAGAATCCCCGAAAACTCTGAGATATGAAAATTCAGCTTCTACATACCAGTCAACTATGCTTCTCAAATTTGTCAGTATATTGTCCGAGATCCTAGGTGGTGGGTGGCCGAAAATAGTGACATGTAGAGGCACCATCACCCAGTTGAAGATTTCATATACAAAATTTGCTGCTTTGTTTTCCCATAATTTTGAATGAGAGATGTGTATGGGTTCATCCTCTGTTGGAGTCCAACTCCAACTCATTAAGGGAAATGGTGTTAAAAAACAAATGTCATCCATAATGTATGCAGACATAAAAAATGAAGCAATTTTTCCGCTTTCTTTCTGCGCCCGATACTCTGTGACCCGACTGGTCAGGCTGTCGGACAACATCTTTACCCAGTCGAACGAACAACCTTCGGCGACTCAAAACATTAGAGGCACCCATGGAAGAAATAAATGTTAGGTGTCCTCTCTCCCGTATAATCTTCATGTCATCATAGCTACATACTTGTACTGCGGTTCTAAAGAAGCTATTGAATATATACTATGACTGTCTGCCCTGAACTTTGCAAAGCATGAAACCCAATATTTTATTAAGATAGACATGGTTTTATCATACTGCACACATTCCTTCTATTTGAATTCTTCTAAGAATTCGACACCATATGTAAAGTCGAACGTTGTGGGAAATGTATACATGGATTGCAGATGTTCAGGCCTTAAAGTCCCGATGGTGACCTTCTGCTTATTCATGATGGTTCTGGTTGGTATGTCCACATGGTCTAATTCCCATCGGACCATGTCATAATATGGTAGTAGTCGGGGCCTGGATGCTACTTTATGCATTCTGGATTGGATGACGATATTATACTTGGTGGTTATATCATCTTTTTCATTGTTGCTGGAATCATCGGAATAATCCACCAATTCAGCATGCAGAACATCGGAAACGAAAGACCAGTTCGGTAAAGAGTTGACACTTCGAGGTGAATTATCAACAAGGTTGTCTGAGCCTTGTCCCGAAACCTCAACACTGGCTTTGGATTCTTTTCACAGGGCCATGATTGGAGATTCTTCTTTATCTCTTCTGCGATAGAAATACGTATACATACAGAAGTTAGCTCGCTCAGAGATTGTTCTCTGTGTAGTATAGAAATGTATTTGTCATAATGAACAATAGTTCTATATATATTCGAAAACTCGGTACTCTTTTAGATGAAATATATCAAATCATGCTTAGAAATAAATTTAACCATAAAAACCCGATCTTTATTCATTGATTCGCCCTATTTCCTAATTAATGCCATAAATTTTGGCGGTTTGAAGTGTCAGTTGGTGTATGGAATAAATAAGGCTACCTCGTGAATTGTGCAAGCATAAAAAAGCAGGATGTATTGATTTAGCTTAATTAATCCAGTTTTACCAACGTTAATTAATTTTTCGCCACTCGTTGTATCGGGAATTTCGCTTTAACCTTTTGAACCTCTAACCCCCAAAATTGCGATGATTGATTTTGATTAATAAAAATGTAATTATGATTAGGAGATTAATTAATTTCATAATTATTTACATTCACCGTATCGCGACTCGGAGCTTCGAAGGTAAGTTTCTGGGAAGTTTGCATGCCGAGCTGCGAAACCGCAAGATTGCGATAATACAACTTAATTAAAAGGGAAGATAAACTCGAATTAAGTGATTAATTAATTATGTTCATACCCTTATCGTGATTTCGTGAGTCGGGGTTTAGACAGTATAACTTTTAAAAAAGAAAATGCTGAGTGGAAAATTGTCGACATAACATTACCATGGTTTAGATTTTACTTTTAACCTTGAGACGGGTTACTAAAATAAGGAATTCATGTTCTCGGCTATCGGGGCTATGAAAATATACTTTTGTATTTGGTGAATGCTGAGGTGAAAAAACCCGATGATGTTTAATCATGGTTCAGGAAAAATTTACTCCCATTACTGCCCTGGGTAAAAGATTAAAATGATTTCTCCGTTTCGTTGCTCGGGACATGTGAACTACGTGAATTATAGCATCCAACCTATGAGATCTTGAGGTAGAACAAAAAGAGGAAACATTTTTGCAAAAGGTAGGACTCACCTCTAGAGTACAATAATCATCGTTTTTTGCATGATAAAGCTTCATAGATTTTGAAACCACAGACAGAAAATACAAAAACCATCTTTCGATTTCGAGCATTAAAAATGAAATTTGTGACGGGCTAGAAAAAACAAAGGCGGCTCCAACATGAGGATCGGATTCGATGGCTCGCTTTCGCTGGAGGTAGTATGTATGAAACACAACATTCGACTACCATTATTTGTTCATATCAGTTGAATACCACAGAGTAGTGAACTTCACAGCAAGAGGTTCAAATGGATCGATGTCCTGGAAGGTCTCTCCTTCCTACATCTCCCAGGAAACAAATGCAATGAGGACCAAGAGCCAACTGAAATGAAATTCATAACCCCAATCCTGTGATTCTCGACAATCTAGTTCCAACTGGTTAACTACTTACTTTGCCCAATTCATCTGTAGGCCTTCCGTGCACTTCCTTGTGAGGTCAACCACAAATATGATGACCTGCATAGGTCAGTTCTTTTTTACTAACTTTCCAGCTATCAGTTGACATGCTAGGTGCACTGCACCACTCTAGATGGAGGCTACCTTGTAGCCTCTTGTTCTCTTCTCAACATCTCCATATGTATCCTTGATCTTCTATACGAGTGCACAATCTGCGGCTTTTCCTGGATAAAAGTATTGCGGGTCAGGTCCTTGCATACTCAGTCCTGTGATACTGTGGATCAACATTGGGTCAATTGTAATGCAACGGTCTAGCCATAAGTAGCATCCATGGTAACACGAAAGTAGGAGCTTGACACAGGCATTGACTTCCTGGTGTCTTCCGAAGTGTGGGATCTTCATGACATTCAACAGGGTGGACTATGTGAGGTTGATTGTCCACGATTGGGGGATTATATTCAAATTCTTCCCCTTAGGTATGGTTAGGTACTTGTATGTGGCAAGTATACCATAGATATTTTGATCTCCGAGGTTGAAGTCGTTGAACTTTAGTGCTGCGATCTTGTCCTTGTCTTCTCAAACTATGCGTATCCCCTTTGTGAGGTACGCAGTAACTATGGTGTATTCAAAATCTCTTGGTATGCTATCACGATTCATCGCGCTAGCCAGAGGCGCGATGTAATCGGGAAATATGGTTGGAATCAGTTTTGGATTTGCGAGTTCATCTTTATGCTTATTTCTCTTTTCTTTTGATGCTCGAGATGGTTTGTCTCTGCGAGTAGTCGATGGAGAGGCTTGCACCATTCTCTTCGATGAAGCTTGTATACCTGCAAACATCGATATGACTCTTTTAGTTATGAGGTGGATTAGAACTTCTTTGACAACTTTCTCTGCAGCAATGAACTTGTCCGACATACACACTCAGGGTTGGAAATATCTGGTTTCGAGGAGTAACTTAGAGACTACAATGGGATAGAGGGAAATAGCGCAATGATCATTGTGTAAAATCAATGAGTATGCGGGCTTAGATTCATGGTTAGAAAAAGTGTTCTTGGTGCATGTAGAAATGGGATAGATAGATAACTTGGCAACGGATTTCTTGCAATGGTTGAGAAGCCTTCATTAACTCTGTTATGTTCATCATGGCGTGGTCCAACGGTCTGGTGATGAACCATAAATGCCTTTATACCTATTCTGGGGGGGTGAGGGTCGACCAAATGGTTATATTGGTCCCAACGACTATATTTCTTCACCCTGGCGAAGTGCCATGTGACGCTATTCTGTTATCCCAACAAACCTCCAGTTTTGAAATTTTTCCTTCTGCAAAGTTCCCTCTAGAACCTTGTGTAACTTGTCGACCTTAGCTCTCTTCTTACTTAGCTTTCTAGTTTTCTTTCAAGTGAGCTTCGTCTTGGTATGCCTTTTTCCATTCTGATTCTTATCTTCTTTTGGCATAGTTACTCCACGTTGTTGAGATTCTTTCCTAATATTCACGGGTGATACTTCTTATTTATTAGGAAAAAGGTAATTCAATCCTTTGTAGGTTGTCTAGTATTCTTGCAACTTCGATATCTAGGTCTCTGGTGTTAAATAGCTTTGATATGTTCTTTTTTTCTTCAATTAATTGTGTGATCCTTCTAGTCATGAAATATTTTAACTCTTGCTTCTTATGTGCTAAAACTTATTCTTCTTTTTTCCTTTTGGCCTGATTTCTTTCAATCCAAGGTTTTCCTAGTAACATGGTAAATGGGGCGTTGTTCTCAATAAATTTAATAATCTCAAAATATTCCTCTGTCGAACTTCCATTGGAATTCATAGATATCTAGGTGATATTTCCACATAGGTTTATCAAATTTCCTCTAAATATACCTATTCCACCCAATGAAGGAGTCATAACAGGCTTCACTAAAAGTTCCCAAGTTCTTTTTGTCATGATATTGACCTATGTTTCCTCATCTAGAACACAGTCAATGTCGAAGTCTCCTATTATTTCTTCAAGGAATTGTTTTTCTTTGAAGATCATTCATGGTTTCTTTCATCTGTAGCAATACTTTATCTGATTCTTTCTGGGGTTCTTTCATTTCTGGATATGCCTTAGGGTTTTCGTCTTTCATGTTCATTCCTTCAATATTAGCAATCATTCTAGGGAAATCCAGTACTTCATGGTCCATAGATTTTCAACAAAGACAACTAAGTATTCTCATGGGGCATTCCTTAGAAAGATGTCCCAGTTTTCTACAACTGTAATAGAGGATTAATCCTATCTTTCTTTTAAATTATTCCCATCTCTTTATATACTGCGCTCTAGGTTCATAGTAGCTAACCTGCAAACATTTCCTTCTAGGATCCTGCATCCACTAGTTAGTCCAAACATTATTTCTATGCACAGGTATAAAATATCTTTCACTATTCTTATCAGATCTACTCATATCAAATCTTATTTCATTTATTAGTGCCCTAGTTTTCAAGCTAGGACAAAATCTATCAAACATACCTAGATCCATACTTTTGAAACAAAAATTTCCACTTATCTTACATCTACAGAGCACAAAGCTTTCAGATCTAGAACTTTTCACTATTCTTACCTTTATCAAAGCATAGAGCATGTAGATATTACCTCTTTTCTTCAGATCTAACCTCTTTTCTTGGCACAGAGATTCACAGGTCAAATAGAATGTTGCGCACTAGGGAAAATGTTCTACATATAGAGATTTCACAATTTTTGGATGGATCTTTGCACAAATATTCTTCTTCCTTAGTTCCCAACAATCATAGTTTCAGGTCGAATATTTGCACAAAGATTCTTCTTCCTTAGTTTCCAACAATCAACGTTTCAGGTCCTGACAACGGAACCATTTGTTGGCATAGAGGTAGACCTAGGGTTCAACACTACAACAATGCACCAACAAAACCCTAACTAGTGCAGACCCCCGACCCTTGGGCCGAGATCCACTGAGGATATTTTCCAAACCTCCACAAGAGTTAGAAGAGACTCTTTTTCTTTGACCACACAAGAGATCACGTTTCACGAGTTCACATATTTTAACATAATGCCACAACTCTCAACAATAGCCGAGACATGAAACTGTGAATAGGCATAAGGTATAATCACTTCTCCCTTAGCCCCCCCTTTGCAATATGACCACAACTAAGGCCTGGTGCGAGCCCTTTCGTGACTCGCGACTTTGCGAGTTGGGTATTCATGGGATCTCGACTCCTCCAGTGCCCAAAACATCGATAACCAAAATTTCGATATGGAGGATGGTGTATGGCCCCTTTCTGTTAGCTCCCTTTACAAATGACCACTAGCTCAGCTAAGTACTATCCCCTCTAGCAACTCACGACTTCGCGAGTTGGAGGGTCATAAACTATTGCTCTCCCCTTGGGAACCTATGAAGTGTGATAAGTCAATAGAGTGTTGACTCCTCCCAAGTGACGTGTCCACACCAATTGTCGCTTGCTTTAACCTTTTCTGCATTCTACGTCAGTGCCACCTGTCATGCGTGACTTTGGCATTCGACGTTTCATAACCTTCTCAATCACAACAAAGGTTTATACACCTCGAAACCCCGATACGCAATATGATGTGGGGGGTTGATCCAATGGTTCTTCTGCTGCTGAGATCCAACGGCCTGGATCTCCCACCTTATACCTCACGACTCGGGACTTGGAATGACCCAAGAATTGGTCTACCTTCCAAACCCTTAAACCCCGAAACCCGGAGGAAATCTGATGGCTTGAATAAAACATGGTCAATGACTCCCATTGATCCTTGTCTCCCAAGTGATGGGTTCCTCCTGTCACTAACCACCTTGCAAGTTTGATGTGATATGACGGTCCTTGAAAATTTGGCGATTCTCCACAGAGAATTTCAATCATCCATCTGTTTCCTTGATAATTCTTTGGCCCCAATATTTGATTTGTATTCTTGGACTTTCTTGCTCCTAGATGATTTCGATTCAAACTTTTGCTCGCCCTTTGCAACCTTCAAACAAATTTGATTTTATGGGTCTTTGAATTCTCTTGGAGGGTTCTCACTTCGAACCTCCCCTGCTCACGAACTTTGCACTCCATGATAACTACTCCAGTTATCTCTCAAAGGAAGTTCTGTGCACTCCTTGCGACAGAGAATTCTTCAACTCTTCTGTGAAATTGAAGAAATTTCCCCTCTTTCCTAGCCTGCACACTCCTTGCATGGATCTGAGCCTTTCTCACGCTTTTGCTTGTAAAATCACAATTATATCCTTCCTCAGAGTTCTGAGATGAATTTCAGAACCTGGTTGATGCACTCCTTGTGGACCCTCCACTGCACTCTTTGCAGGAGTTCTCAAAAAGAGAAACAACTGAAACTCATTATCCCCTTATCCAGAATTCAAACATTTAACAAAGAACCCCAAAGCATATGCACACAAATAGTATTGAAATAAAATTCACACATAGAATATAGACAAGACTACAACATACCAATCAACATGTGGTTTCAACAACCATAACACACACATAGATTTGGAATCAAAGCTTTTTTCTATTAATTCCAGTGCTCCTGTACATGGAAAATAACAACTAATTGCATAAAAATGATTTGTTCTCTTCTATTCTCCTCTGCAGCTCTATAGCTTACTAATTTTGAATTATGTTACAAAGATACAAGGGTTTAGGGTGTCTATCATCTGTTTTCCCTCCTAAGCTTCTAAAACTGTCTAGTCTAACATTTAAATCTACCTACTTGCATTAAACAAACTTAAATGCCTATTACATCCGCGGATAGGAACATATGCCCCAAAATTACTTTGGATCTTCAAGATATAAATGCAACTGCACTTTCCTCCTGTCCATTACATTAATGTTTCAGATTTTAAATTTCAAAACGTTTTCAAAAAAACGTATTCAAATTACATCTATGCATCTAGTTGTCTCCTTGGATTTAGGTAGGCACTTGGGCTTTATACGATGCTCATGCATCATACTCCCTCGCTTGAAAATTTTCATGAACTCTCATTCATGAGCTCTTGCACGGTCTATCCATGCCTTTGAATTTCTGCTTCGTTCTCCCAGCTGGCATCTTCAACTGGATGTCCTTTACACTTAACCAAGTATTCAAAATACTCTTTTATCTTGGTCTTTCTGCTAATCCTCTTATCAATTATGTTTTCCATCTGTGGATTTTCAGCTACATGCATTTGTTTTGTCCATTGAATCTTTTCTTGTTCATCTTTTGCTTTTGCTTCTTCATCTCTGTAAGGGTACAAATCCGCGACATTGAATATTAGTGAGATTCTAACCCCATCGGGTAATTCAATCTAATATGTGTTTGCACCATATTTCCTTATGATGTTGCACGGTCCAATATTTTTCATCTTAAGCTTGTTATACGTTCCCCTTGGGAACCTTTCCTTCCTAAAATGCAGAAGAATCAAATCACCAACTTCAAATTGAAGTTCTCTCCTATGTTGATATTCTCTATGCTTGTACTCTTGACTTGAACTCTGCAACCGCTCCTTAATTCTGTTGTGAAGCTCCTTCATTCCTTCTGCAAAGTCATCTGCACTAGCACTCATGACTTCAACTTGTTCTGAATCTTTCAATTCAGAAACTCCCCTTGGTTGCATTTCATATATAATCTAGAATAGATTGTGCCCCATGCTTCTGTTAAATGAATTGTTGTAAGAAAATTCCGCCTGTGGCAGAATATGATCCCATTGACTGTGGTGTTCAGTTAGTAGTCTCCTCAACATATCTACCAAACTTTGATTCAATGCCTCAGTTTGTCCACCCGTATGAGGGTGATATAATGAGATAAAAGACAAATTAGTCCCCATCTTCTTCCATAGGGTCCTCCATAAATGACCAAAAAAATTGGTATCCCTGTCTGATACAATACTCTTGGGTAAGTCGTGAAGTCTAACAACTTCCTTGAAAAACAGATTGGCAATGTGTGTTGCGTCATTGGTTTTTTGACATGGTATGAAATGTGCTATTTTAGAAAATATGTCGAATACCACGAATATTGAGTCACAACCCCTTTGCATCCTTGGCATTCCTAACAAAAAATACATACTTACCGCATCCCATAGTCTCTCTGGTATTGGCAACGGTTAATATAACCCTGTATTATGTCTCTTCCCCTTGACATGATAGAAACTTATGCACCTGTCCACAAATTTATTGACATTTATTCTCATCCCCGACCAATAGTATGAGCCATTCAATTTCAAGAACATTTTATCCTGACCGAAGTGTCCAGCCAATCCTCCACTATGCTTTTCCTTTAGCAAATTCTCCCTCATGGAGCATTTCGGAATACATATCTGATTTCCTTTGAAAAATAATTCATCCTGGATCATATACTCGGTCCATTGGCTTTTGTCCCTAAGAATTGGATTCTCATATGCCTCATATGATTCTATGAAATCTGGATCATCCTGGTACATTTCTTTGAGGTTATCAAGACCCAAAGTCTTGACTCTGAATTCCTGCTCAAAGTGACAACCACTTTGTTAGCAGTTCCAGAAATATGTTTAATCACAAAAGTAAAATTATGCATGAACTCAACCCATTTAGCATGTTTTTGGTTCAACTTCTCCTATCGATACACGAATTGCAGAGCATGATTATCATTGTACAAAATAAACTCTTTGGGAACCAAATAGTGCCTCCATTTATTCAACACTTGTATGACTATGTAGAATTCTTTGTCATACGTGGAGTACTTGATATTTTCTTCATTCATTTTTACACTGAAATACGTGATCGACCTGTTGTATTGGCTCAAGACTGCTCCAATGGAAAATCCACTCGCGTCACACCTGACCTGAAATGTTTTGCTGAAATTTGGAAAAAATAGAATTGGTTGCTCAGTGATCTTCTTCTTCAACAGGTTGAAGTTCTTCTCTTCTTTGTCTGTCCAGTGAAAAGAATTATGTTTCTTCTTCACCGTATCCATCATCGGTGCACTAATTCCACTGAAGTTTCGGATAAATTTCCTGTAGAAGCTAGCCAACCCATGGAAGCTTCGAACTTCAAACACTCTCTTCGGTGATGGCCAATAATTAATCACCTTTATCTTCACCGAATCCATTTTCAATTCATTTCCAGAGATAAAAAAACCCAAATAAATGAGTTATGTCCTCATAAATGATGATTTCTTCATATTGATCAACAATTTCTCTTGCCAATCTCCTCATCACGGCAGCTAAATTCTTCAAGTGTTCTGCTTCTGTTTTACTGAAGATCAGTATATCGTCAAGATATACGATTACAAACTTACCAATGGAATCTTTTAAGACTGCATTCATCAACCTAATCAAAGTATCGGGCGCATTCTTCAAGACAAATGGAATGGCAAGCCATTCATACAATCCATCATTTGTCTTGAATGTTGTCTTCCATTCATCACCTTCCCTCATTCTTATCTGATGATATCCACTTTTCAAGTCATTTTTCAAAAAAAAATTTGCTTCACTCAAGCAATCCATCAAGTCATTCATCCTGGGTAAAGGAAATCTATACCTAATGGTGATTTTATTTATGGTCCTTGAGTCTGTACACATTCTCCAACCACCATCTTTCTTTGGACTTAGCACTGTAGGTACAACACATGGACTCAAGATTTCTCTATCCAATCCTTTGTCCATCAAATCTTGGACTTGTCTTTTAACCTCTTCATTCTCCTACGAAATCAATATGTATGCATCTTTGTTCGATAGAATCACCCCCGGTATAAGATATATATGATGACTTATGCTCCTGATGGGTGGCAACGAACAAGGTAATTCATCCACCACAATATCAACAAACTCCTCTAGCAATTCCTGAATTTCCTCCGGTAAATCATCTATCTTAGTGCTGGTCAAGATGACTCTAGGTGTTCTTACCACAACAAACTACATTTCTTCATCTTTTTTGACTTCATCAAGAAGCTCCTTCCCACTCATGAGAAGTATAGTATTTCTCGTCTCTTTCTCCACCTCCTTATCCTTAATTGGTAGAAACATATGCATTCTACCATTTTTTTCCAGAGTGTATGTGTTCTTTCTCCCATCATGCACCAAATTTTTGTCATATTTCCATGGTCTTCCTAGCAATAGATGACAGACATCCATGGGAATAACATCACATAAAATTTCATCCTTATATCCACCTATATTAAAATCAACTAAACATTGTTTAGTGATAGTTACCTGATGCCCTTTTTTCAACCACGAGACTTAGTTTGGGCTCGGATGTGTAACAGTCTCTAATTCCAGCCTCTCCGCAATTTCTGTGGATACTAGATTATCTGTGCTTCCACTATCCACTATTACCTTGCATACCCTATCCTTGGTCTTTAAGGCAGTTCTAAACAAATTGTCCCTTTGGACTGGGTTCTCTGGCTCCTTATCTGGCTTCAAGAGAACTTTCCTCATCATTAAGGATCTTCCACCCTCAGCACCTTCTACCTCAACATTCCATCCTTGAGCTTTGGCAATGTGATTTTCACCATATTTCTTCCTATATGGACACTCATAGGATTTATGTCTGATTTTTCCAGAGACAAAGAATTTCACTTCACCTCCTCTGCCTCTTTCTCTTCCTATGGCTCGAGGAAATGTGTTTTGGTTAGCATATTGTCTCCCCTGTGAGCTTCCTCCTCTCTTAGATTGAGTTTGAGGTTTCTTTCCCTCATCTTTGGACTTCTGCATTCTGTCTTGGGCAATTTCCTTGCCTCTTCTTTGACTTCTTCCTTGGCCTCTTTGACCTTGCTTTTGGCTCAACTTCTCTTCAGCTTTCAGAGCCATATGATAATCATCTTCTACGGTTCGGATGGTCATAATGCTCATCTCGTCCTGAATGTCATATCTCAAACCATTCATATATCTGGAAAATTTCTCATCATCGCTCTCCCGATGACCTTCTCTAATGTTTATCCTATAGAACTCTTTGGTGTATTCTTTCACCGTCATCAGCTTCTACCTCAAATTATACATTCTCCAAAACAGATTGATTTGATAGTCTCTGGGTATGAATTTGGCCTTCATTTTTGTGACCATTATGTCCCAGCTTTTGATTCTTTGTTTGCCTTTGCAATGCCTATCAACCTGTAGTCCATCCCACCACAGTGTTGCATGTCCTTTCAGTCTAGTGACTATGTGATTAACTTTCTTATCCTCTTCAACATCCTTGTAGTCTAAGTATTTTTCCAGAGCTCTAAACCAATCTAGCAACTCCTCAACATCTAAGTTTCTTTTGTACATTGGAATGTCCATTTTTTCCTTGGCACGTATCCTTGCAACAACTTTTAATAAGCATTCTTCTCCAGCATCTTCGATTGCAATTTCTTCTCCTTCATTTCTAGCTTCATTTTCACTTTCAGCTTCACTGATATCTCCAGCATCGACTATTCACTTATGTGCCATCTCCATGGCATCAAGCCTAGAACATAATTCATGCCTCTATCTTTCCACTATTGGATCATGCATTGGCCTTTCTCTTCTTCTCAGCGACATGGCTGTAAAATTCCTCTTTTCTCTCTACTACAGAAAGAAAAGAATTTGTTTTGTGATTTGATATCACAATTGGTGTAGACCCCTGACCCTCGAGCTGATATCCACTCAGGATTTTTTCCAAACCTCCACAAGATTCAGAAGGGACTCTTTTTCTTTTACCATGCAAGAGATCGAGTCTCACGATTTTTAGGCTTTTAACACAATTCCATAGCTCTAAGAAATAACTGAGACATGAAACTGTGAATAGGTGTAAGGTATAAGCACTTCTCCCTTAGCTCCCCCTTTGCAATATGACCACAACCAAGGCCTAGCATGAGACCTTTTGTGACTTGCGACTTCGTGAGTTGGAGAGTCATGGAATCTCAACTCCTCCAGCGCCCCAAATGTCAATAACCGAACTTGCAATATGGCGGATGGTGTATGGCCCCTTTATGTTATCTCCCTTTACAAATGACCACCAGCTAGGCTAAGTACTATCCCCTCATGAAACTCTCGACTTCGCGAGTTGGGGGGTCGTAAACTATTGCTCTCCCCTTGCAAACCTCCGAAGTGAGATAAGTCAACAGAGTGTTGACTACTCCCAAGCGACGTGTCCATGCCAACTGTCAACCTCTTTCACTTTTTCTGCATGCTATGTCAACACCACCTATCACGCGTGGCTTCAGCGTTCGACATTTCATAACCTCCATGATCACAACAAAGGTTTATACACCTCAATAACCCGATATGCGATATGATGTGGGGGGTTGATCCAACGGTTCTCTTGCTGCTGAGATCCAATGACCTGGATCTCCTGCCTTATGCCTTGGGACACGGGACTTGGAACGACCCAGGAATTGGTCTTCCTTCCAAACCCATGAACCTTAAAACCCCGAGGAAATGTGATGGCTCGAATAAAATGTGGTCAACGTCTCCCGCTGATCCTCGACTCTCAGGTGATGGATTCCTCATGTCGCTAACCACCTTGCAAGTTTGACGTGATTTGAAAGTCCTCACAAATTTGGATATTCTCCATGGAGAATGTCAACTATCCATCTATTTCCTTGATAATTATTTGGCCCCAAGCTTTGATTCAGATTCTTGGCCTTTCTTGCTCCTGGATGATTTCAATTCAAACTTTCTCTCACCCTTTGTAGACTTCAAACAAATTTTATTTTTTGGGTCTTCGAAATCTCTTGGAGAGTTCTGACTCTGAACCTCCCCTGCACATGAAATTTTTGCGTTATGATAGCTACTCCTGTTATCTCTCAAAGGAAGCTCTGTGCACACCTTGCGACAAAGAATTCTTCAAATCCTCTGCGAAATTGAAGAAATTTTCCCTCTTTCCTAGCCTGCACACTCCTTGCATGGCTCTCAGCCTTGCTCCCACTTCATCCTGTAAAAGAAAAATTATATCCTTCCTGAGAGTTCTAAGATGAATTTCAGAACCTGGTCGACACACTCCTTGCGGACCCTCCACTGCACTCTTTGCAGGAGTTCTCAAAAATAGAAACAACTGAAACCCATTGTCCCCTTATCTAGAATTCAAACATTTAAGAAAGAATCCCATACCATACGCACAGATATAGCATTGAAATAAAATACACACAAAGAATATAAACAAGCCTGCAACATACCATTCAACATTTGGTTCCAACAACCATTACACACACATATATTTGGAATCAAATATTTCTTCTATTAATTCCAGTTCTCCTGTACATGGAAAATAACAACTAAATGCATAAAAATCCTTTGTGCTCTTCTTTTCTCCTCTACAGCTCTACATCTTATGAATTATGAATTATGTTACAAAGATACAAGGGTTGAGGGTGTCTATCATCTGTTTTCCCTCCTAAGCTCCTAAAACTGTCTAGTCTATCATTTAAATCTACCTACTTTCATTAAACAAACTTAAATTCCTATTACATCCAAGGATAGGAACATACGCCCCAAAATCAGTTTGGATCTTCAAGATATAAATGCAACTGCACTTTCCTCTTGTCCATTACATTAATGTTTCATATTTTAAATTTCAAAACGTTTTCACAAAAACGTGTTCAAATTACATCTGCACGTCCAATTGTCTCCTTGGATTTAGGCATGCACTTGATATATATACGATGCTCCTGCATCACTAACTATCGACCCTTTCGGCAACACCTTCCAAGCAAATGAAGTCTCACCTGAGGTAGAGGCAGGGGTGGTTGCAGGACTCAGGTGTCTGCAACCTTAGTTGGGATGTAGATATGTGATTGTAATACTTAACAAAGAACTTAACACTGACATTTCATCAACATTTAACCACTATCTACTCCACATATAAAAAAAAGCATCGCATAATTCATTCAGATTTGATATATCTAAGCACTTATCATAGAGAGATATATTAAATATAGCAAATTCAAGCACTAATCACATTCGCATAAGTCAGACTAACATCCATATACATCATTATCACAAAGCATAAGCAAATCTTATCTATCTATATCAAAGAACTTAGCAAGTAAAGACATAAAAACATCAACACATCGCACAAAATAGAGCAACACAACATATACGTGGTTCACCCCCAGCTTGGGGCTACGTCCACCAACTCTTCTTCTTTATTGTCTTTGTCAAGATTCTTACAGGAACATAACATCAAAATCCTACTCCATAGAAGAAAACGATCTGCGCGCACTCCACCATATCGTTTGTCTTCGAGCTAGGGTAAAGAACCAAGACTTCTTACAATTAGTTGCATGTAGCTCTGCAAGTCTCACACAGTATGCACAAAGAACTTACAATCCTTCAGTCACATAGATATAGCACTTAGCCATTCGTAACTGCCCTCTTCTTACATTGCCTAGACATCAATTTATACTTTACAAAATAGGCCTAAACATGGGTAAACCCATGGGGCGACATCCCCATACCCGTTACATAATCCCAAATCCCCAAAAGGACCGAAAAAGGGGTCGATATCCTGCGATATCTTCTTCGTATTGCTCTCCTCCTTTGACAGGTTGTCGAAGTCCCAAAATAGGTCAAACTTGACCAATGATGTCCCAACACTTGGTCAAGGGCCAACAAGTCGTGACCCTTGATCTTCAGGGAAAGTGAAGAGTCACTCATGGGAGATCAAGGGTTAGGAGACTTACATTTTGAAATTGTTTAAAGGTAGCTCATTACGAGGAGGAGGGCACACTTTTGAGGAGAGCTTGAGGGAAGGTGAAGGGGCACGAATCCCAAGGAAGAGTGTTGGCTCGAGGAAGAGCTACCAAAAGGAGGGTTTGGAACACATCCCAAGGAGTGGGATTGGCATGCATCCCAAGGAGCATTGCAACCACTAATACAGGGCATATATCCATGGTTGTCTACCTTAGACACAGTCTAGGATTGTTTTCATAGTGTTGCAACTTGCTAGAAGAAGAGAATGACTGTGTTTTTATACTGATGCAGCTTGTTGATGTAATAGTTCTCATTTTACCTTTAGTTGAATAAACATTCTTTCTCCTCAAAACTGTCCATTTTTCTGAATACTTCTCCAAGTATTTATGCACAGATTTTTGTGCCAAATGTGGGTTACTGTCTATTGTTCATATTTGTATTTTTCTGCTATTTTATTTCAGAACTTGGATAATAGTATTTCATCTCGTAAAGAATAGTGGTATGGTTGTTATATATTTATAGAAGGATGAAATATAATCTAGTCTAAGTGTATGTTGAAATGAGATGTATTTCAACAGGAGAGAACCCATCTCAGAACATCCAAGCGCAGAGAAAGGAGGGGCACAAGGAATGCACATAATTCCTCACCGAGCAGGGTCACGAATTTTCCCCATAAGAACAAAAAACTTTTGCTGCTTGTTTTCTCCATGCATGTTGAATATCCACCAAGGATTGCAGGGATGACACTAGGGAAAAATTAGAGGTGAACACACAGAGTCACTCCCCACACTGGGAAACACGTGGAAGGAAATGCACAGAGATTTTCCGATGAGAAAACAATGTTAATAAGGAAGCACAGTAACAAAAATGAAGTCATCAAGCAGTAAAAAATTAAAGTAATGACGCATAGATGCAAATCGGAGAGGAGATAAAACATTTGGTGAACTAGAGAGACATCCCCAAAATCGTTGTGTGGGAGCAAGAGTTTGGAGAGAATAAACCACAATAATCGCAGAGGTTAAGGAGGGAATAAATTCCCAGGAGAGAATTATTTGTTGGGCAAAGAAATGATCCTACAAGCATTATCCATGCACAGGAAAGAAGGGGAATTGAATATAAATATTTAACACCAGAGTGAAAGACATTCGATTCAACTCCTAGCTGAATTCACATGCACAAACTAATAACTTAACGGATAAAGGAAAAAAAGATAAAAAAATACAATTTTTCCTTGTATTAAAAACAATAAAAATGCAGAGAAGTCATTAGCATTCAAATTTTTAGTTCGCCAATGGAAATCATATCAAAAGTATACTGAGCATAAGCCTAGGATAACCTTGAATTCTCTTATCATAAAATGTTGGGCTCATCAAGACAACTTTGCTGAAAGATAAAAATGAAATCTCTAGATAGTATTACGCAGAATAAAACAAAAACTTTAACACAATAGAAGTACCTTAACTAAAGGCGCAGGAACATAATTAAACTACCCTACAACCAAATTTCAAAAGCATACATTTCCATGACAGAAAATTAACTAAATTTTAACATAGAGACGCATGCATGCTTAGACGTTAGAGAGATGTACATATATGTAATTTAACTACCATTCAATAAAAATATACACATGCGTATCGTATCCAAATGCTAATGCTATGAATTCATTATCTTGTGTGTGCACCATCCAGCTCCTGCTTTCCAACCGATGTGACCTCACCGGTACCTCCCAGCCAACGCTAGGGGTACTCTTATTCCCCTTGATCCCCCCGAGCTGCAAAGGGGCCACACACAGAATACCTAAGAATGCTAGCACCCAATTCACCTCGCAAGGTCGAGCTAGCACTCGTCACCCAAGCTGGGTATCCCAACTCCCACAAGAGAAAGTTTAGTCAAGATGAAATTCAATAGTGTAACTTTATGCAAGCCATATTGGATCCATACTCCTCCTCCCCATCCTTTTTATAGAGTTTTCTTAGTCATTAGTTTCCCAAAACCCTCATTAGATTCCTTTTTCATTTAATTAAATTTTGAAAAACCTCCCCCATACACATGTCATAAGGATCACATAAAGCTTACATCCCTTGCACATGCTCTTACATAGCTACAAGGAAGAGATGGACCTCAAGGAGACTTCCTAGTTCCAACCTACAATCATGTGTCTTTATCCCTTGCCATCGACCAAGCTCAATCATTTTGTCTTATAGTCGAGCATACGATTCCAACCAGTCCATACTGATAACGACGTCATAATACCCTAAGGTTGTCACATACAATTTCGCCCTAGTGACAAACTTTCCCAATTTAAGGCTACAACCTGTAACCTTCCCACCAACCTTTTTTTTGGCAACCGGAGCCATTTCTACAAAGCTAAACTCGTCTAGTTTGAATACCTTTACGTTAATTCATTTTAGTGCTACACCAGAAATAAAAATATCAGTATCCAGGTGTGGAGCATACCGAAACATCTCCATAAAATGAGCCTCATACTTGGGAACTGTAGGGCCACCCTATCGCAAGGCGTTGAACTCGTTGAGTTGACTCTCAATTAATTCCTCAAATAGATACCTCTCCTAGAACCGTTTCTCGAACAGTTCCCATGACCTATCTTCAACAACCATGTTTAATTGTGGCAGGAGCATCTTCCACTATAGAAGAGAACTCCCCTTTAGTTGAAGGGACAACCTACTGACCTTCATCCTAGAGGTTGTAATCGTGAAGCATGAAACACATCACCTTGCTCTCCAGCCATGCCTCAATGGATGAGCCATCTGTGGAACTCGTGGAATTGAGAACTTATCCCTCTCGAGTTCTTGGTGAATGCTAATGTTACTCGCTGGGGCGTGCTCTAGACCTTAAAGGGTATAGGCACGCTAGCCTCATCTCAGCACATATGGTGATTCAAGCCCTCTAAAATTCCCTGGAAGGACCTTGTAAAACCATCATCATCCCTTACAATAATCAAATCCATCCCAAGGACTTGTTTTTCCAATTTGGGTTAGACTCTAAGGGCGTAGGAACTTCTGGAGTTGTTGCACCTCCTTCCATGACACCATGTTGAGAACCTCTATGATGTCCTCTAATCATGATCACTGGATGGACACGTTAAAATTCTAATTAGCGCTAGGTTAGTACTCAAGGGTTTACTGCAGTGGAAAGTATGGCAGTCCACAGTGGCAGGGTTGAACCCGGTCCGATACCATATGTAACGACCTTCATCGTTACGACAACATGAGATGCATAACAAGTAAATATTTTGTTTATATATATATAGGGAGGTAACAATGACAATTGTCGATCAACGCAACTCGACGATGAACACAACACATGAAATTCAAGAAACAAACAAATTAACGACCTATCACACTAGCATGTTATGTCACTAGATGTAACATACGAAAATCAAATAGAAAAAGTAAAAATGACTACTCGCCCATCCTAGCCTACAAGGTTAGGACCCCCAAGACACATAAGAAACGCTCAAGCCTAGGTTGCCATCAATTTTGACCATTTAATGTCTCAAGGTTGGAAACTGTTTTGAGGAAGAAGGAGGTGTCTACATATCCCAAAACCCTCATTAGATTCCTTTTTCATTGAATTAAATTTTGAAAAAACTCCCCTATACACATGTCGCAAGGATCACATAAAGCTTACATCCCTTGTGCATGTGCTTCCATAGATGCAAGGAAGAGATGGACCTTAGGGAGACTCCCTAGTTCCAACCTACAATGAAGCGTCTTTATCCCTCGTCATCGACCAAGCTCAATCATTTTGTCTTACAGTCGAGTATCGCATCATGTGATTCCAACCAGTCCATACTGATCATGACGTCATAATACCCTAAGGTTGTCACATATAGGTTGGCCCTAGTGACAAACTCTCCCAGGTTAAGGATACAACCCGTAACCTTCCCACCAAACTTTTTTTTTACAACCAAATCCATTTCTAGAAAGATAAACTCGTCTAGTTTGACTACCTTTACCTTAATTCATTTTAGTGCTACACCAAAAATAAAAATCTCAGTATCTAGGTGTGGAGCATACTGACGCATCTCCATAAAATGAGCCTCATACTCGGGAACTGTAGGGTCGCCCTGTCGCAAGGAGTTGAACTCGTTGACTTGAATCTCAATGAATTCCTCAAATAGATACCTCTCGTGGAACTGTTCCTCGAACAATTCCCATGACATGTCCTCGATGGCCATGTTTAATTGTGGCAGGAGCGTCTTCCACTATAGAAGAGTAGTCCCCTTTAGTTGAAAAACTGCCCTGTGGACCTTCATGCTAGAGGTCGTAATCATGAAGCATGAAGCACATAGCCTTGCTCTCCAGCCATGCCTCAACGAATGAGCCATTCGTGGCACTCATGACTTGAGAACTTATCCCTCTCGAGTTCTCGGTGAATGCTAAAATTATTGGATGGGGCATTCTCTAGACCCTCAGGGGTACAGGCACCCTAGCCTCATCTCAATATAGATGGTGAATCAAGCCCTCTGACATTCCCTATAAGGACCTTGTAAAACCATCATCATCCCTTACAACAATCAAATGCAGCCCAAGGAATTGTTCTTCCCCTTTGGGTTAGACTCCGAGGGCGTAGGAACTTCTAGAGGCGTCGCACCTCCTTCCACGACACCATGTTGTGAACCTCTGTGATGTCCTCTAATAGTGATCAAAGCATGGACACGTTAAAATTTTAATTAGCGCTAGGTTAGTACTGAAGGGTTTACTGCAGTGGAAAGTATGGTGATCCACAGTCACAGGGTTGAACTTGCTCTGATACCATATGTAACGACCTTCATCATTACGACAATATGCGGTGCATAACAAGTGAATTTTTTGTTTATATATACAGGGAGTTAACAATGACAATTTTCGATCAATGAAACTCGATGATGAACACAACACATGAAATTCAGGTAACAAATAGATTAATGACCTATCACACTAGTATGTTATGCCGCTAGATGTAACATACAAAAATCAAATAGAAAAAATAAAAATGACTACTCGCCTGTCCTAGCCTGCAAGGTTAGGACCCCCAGGACACATAAGCAACGCTCAAGCCTAGGTTCCCATCAATTTTGACCATTTAAGGTCTCAAGGTTGGTGAATGTTCTGAGGAAAAAGGAGGTGTCTACATCTCCCAAAACCCTCATTAGATTCCTTTTTCATTTAATTAAATTTTGAAAAACCTCCCCCATACACATGTTGCAAGGATAACATAAAGATTGCATCCCTTTTGCATTCTCTTCCATAGTTGCAAGGAAGATATGGACCTCAGGGAGACTCCCTATTTCTAACCTACAATCACACGTCTTTATCCCTCATCATCGACCAAGCTCAATCATTTTGTCTTACAGTCGAGTATCGCATCATGTGATTCCAACCAGTCCATACTGATCATGATGTCATAATACCCTAAGGTTGTCACATACAGTTTCTCCTTAGTGACAAACTCTCCTAGGTTAAGGATACAAATTGTAACCTTCCCACCAACCTTTTTTTGGCAACCAAAGCCATTTCTACAAAGCTAAACCCATCCAGTTTGAATACCTTTACCTTAATTTATTTTAGCGCTACACAAGAAATAAAAATATCAGTATCCAGGCGTGGATCATACTGAAGCATCTCCATAAAATGATCCTCATACTCAGGAACTGTAGGGTCACCCTGTCACAAGGAGTTGAACTTATTGAGCTGACTCTCAATGAATTCCTCAAATAGATACCTCTCCTGGAACTATTCCTCGAACAGTTCCCATGACATGTCTTCGACGACCATGTTTAATTGTGGTAGGAGCATCTTCCACTATAAAAGAGTGCTCCCATTTAGTTGAAAGATTGCCCTGTGGACCTTCATGCTAGAAGTTGTAATCGTGAAGTGTGAAGCACATCGACTTGCTCTCCAGCCATGCCTCAATGAATGAGTTGTTTGTGTCACTTGTGGACTTGAGAACTTATCCCTCTCAAGTTCTCAGTGAATTCTAATGTTACTGGCTAGGGCATGCTGTGGACCCTCGGGGGTATAGACACCCTAGCCTCATCTCAGTACAGATGGTGAATCAAGCCCTCTGACATTCTCTGGAAGGACCTTGTAAAACCATCATCATCCCTTACAACAATAAAATCCATCCCAAGGACTTGTTCTTCCCCTTTGGGTTAGACTTCGAGGGCATAGGCACTTCTAGAGGCATCACACCTCCTTCCATGGCACCACGTTGTGAAACTTTGTGATGTCCTCTAATAGTGATCACCACATGGACATGTTAAAATTGTAATTAGCACTAGGTTAGTACTCAACGATTTACTACAACGGAAATTTATGGTGATCCACAGTCCCAAGGTTGAACCCACTCTGATACCATATGTAACGAACTTCGTCATTACGACAACATGCAACACATAACAAGTGAATTTTTTGTTTATATATATAGGGAGGTAAAAATGACAATTGTCAATCAATGCAACTTGATGATGAACACAACACATGAAATGTAAGAAAGAAACAAATTAATGACCTATCACACTAGCACGTTATGCTGGTATATGTAACATATGAAAATCAAACAGAAAAAAAAAAAATGACTACTCGCTAGTCCTAGCCTGCAAGGTTAGGACCCCGAGGACACATAAGCAATACTCAAGACGAGGTTCCCATTAATTTTGACCATTTAAGGTCTCAAGGTTGTCGAATGTTCTAAGGAAGAAGGGGGTGTCTACATATCACCTGACACAAGCAAGACCACGAATACTAAGATAAAATATGACATCGATCAACCAAATGCAAAATCCACAAAACGACACACATAACATGAACCTTCAATGCGAGTGATAATTAGCAATCATTGATCAACATTTTCATGGAACACAAATTAATAAACAACACTCGATCATTAGTGGCCGTTTGACATGCACAACCAAATAAATTTATATTTAGACAATACTTTAATCAACCTTAATCTTATGATCACACAAGAGAGCTGACATACAAATCTATCTAGCAAAAACAAATTGAGGTGCAATTCTATTTAATTTCCAGGCGCGCTAATTAATCAATCATCAATTAAAATAAAATTTGAGGCATGAGAATTGATATACATTATGGGGTCCCTCATGACATCTCGCATCCATCAAGTTAATCTAAACGATAACTAGAAATATTCATCTTGGCAATTTAAATATTAATTGACTAATAAAAATACATCTTGTTATGCCTCCTTCTAACTTCTGGAAACAGAGAATTTATTCTCCATTAACCCATTTACATCATACACCATTAACTTCCTATGACACGAAAAATCCTTTCATCGATGATTTATTACATTCTTGTACACGAGTTTTATCATTAAGAGTTCCATGGAACACCGATATACATCAAAGAAATATAAGGATTGTACAATTGTCAAATGAAAGTTAATTAAAATAGAAAGATCGATCACGGTTTATTAAAATTATAAATAGTTTGTCATGCCATAACTAGAGTTGAAAGGAAGAGATCTTATAAATTTTTGACTTGCCATGATGGTAAAACATGGTTTTAGTTTATAGCGTAATGCTCGGACACAGTGTAATAAGCTCACAATATGTTTTGTTAAATGATGTAACAACCTCCCTAGAATTATAAGGTTCACTTAAGATAAAACATCGTGTACAGAATACTTGCAACAATCAGAATTACATCCAACCAACAGTTATAACATAATAGAACTAGAACTAGTAAGGCTGATGATAACCATTAAACAACCTAACTATTAATATTAAAACTATTATATGAATTTTATCACAATAAATGGGAACGATAGTGGTGTTAATCACAACTATCATCATTGCATCCATCATTACAGCATTAAATCTGTTACATAAAATTTTCTAGGGAAACCAATTACTGAAACTGCAGAATACAAACAGAACCCACCACTAGAAAAATAATCTCACACACATATATTTACCAAGTTCAACGTTTCTATTAAAATAGCTATAAATATAAGCATATGCAATTCATTCTTGTCATTTCTCTATCAAGCAAATCCCTGCAAACTCTAACTGTTAATTACTTAAAATCCCTTGTGATATTTAGAATCCCTGCATAAATAGACCAAATCTCAGGGTAACAAAAATTCTCAATCACTAAATAATTGCATTTATATGTGATGGTTAAAATCTTGGGGTGGTATAAATTTATGTATAGTTTGAAAATCACATTGCCATAATCTAGGATTTAAAATCTAGGCACCCTGTCCGAGAAAGGAATTTCACAAATCAATAGAACCACCACTGCCAAGTAAAAATTCATAGGTATGTAATTAAAATTTAAAAATGCCATGACTACAAGGTATTCAAAGCATTAGGTTGAAGTTATTTGAATGAGCAACTAGAGTTTCAGCTACAATTTGGGTGGTTGTAGCTGCAGAACAAATAGGTAGGCCAGAAAATATCCAAGTTACTTGTTGGCTCCTTTGCATATATAAAAAGTAACCTTATCATAGATAGAGAATAAATATAGGTGGGGGATTATAGCTCTGTTTGATCACAAGGATAATATCCCACTACTTATAGAGGAGAATACCACACTTGTTGGGTGTATCCATACATTCTCCTTGCTGGGCGGATATGTCTATTGGGCGAGTCTCTCTTTGTAAGGATAGATGGCTCGTATGGATTGGTTAAAATTTAGTAAATAATCTTTGCAATTTCCCCCTATAGTGTTCTCGAACATAAAATAAATTAAAAGAGTGGGAAGGAGAGGAGGGAAACCGTCTCATAAGGGCAGAGCACAGAGAAAGGAGGGGTGCAAGGACTACACGAAATTCCTCCATGCACAGGGTCATGAATTCTCCCTGCAAAAACACAAAAATTTCGTTGGTTGTTTTCTCCACGCGGGTGGAATATAAACCAAGGGTCGCAGGGAAGAAACTAGGGAAAACTCTGAGGTGAATACACAGAGTCACTCCCCACACTGGAAAACCTATGGAAGGAAATGCGTAGAGATTTTCTGAGGAGAAAACGCCGTAAATAAGGAATCACAGTAATAAAAATGCAGTCATCGAGCAATAAAATAATACAGTAATGAAATGTATATGCGAGTCACAGAGGAGATAAAACATTTGATGAACTGGAGAGACATCCCCAAAATCATTGTGTGGAAGCACAAGTTTGCAGAGAATAAATCACAATAATCAAAGAGGTTAAGGAGGGAATGTTATAACTCTAAATTTCACCTGACATGCATATCTAGCATCAAGACATCTAACTTGCTATCTTTACCAAGCCATTATTGAACAACTCTTCTAAAAACCATCATTTTGAAGGTGTATGTGCCCTGCACCATTACCACCCGCGTACACACCCTTTCTAAGCCACTACAGCCCGCGTACACTCACAAAATATTGCGAAATGTGGAAAAATGCATAGGATACTAGTTTCTGAGCCGTTACTTAATCATTTGACTGCCCATAGCCAGTCACCCCAACTGTTACTATCCCTTTTGGCCTATAAAAGAAGGGGTTGGGGTCCCATTGCAAAGAGAAGCACGCGAGCAAAGAAACTCTTCCCATTTTATCAATCCCCCTTTGCCCCAATTGAAAATCCCTTACTATTTCCCTAAGAGAGAACTAAAGAGGAGAATAAGACGAGGAATTAGTTGATGCATGGTGAAGAGGATTTTAGGACCAAGTTTGAGGAGCAGTGTTGATCTCGTGTTGTAAGTGAGTTTTGTGAGATTAATATAAAGAAGTACTTTTTCCGTCCCACCAAATGACGTCTTAAACTTATATGATTTGTTTGCATTTCTTGTTTATGATGTCTAACCCACTAATCCATATGTAGAATTCATGCTTGTATTTTCTTGTTTGTCTTTTGATGAATGCAGGTCAGCCTTGGGAGGAGATTTGCAGTCAGGAAACAACCAAGCGCAAAGGGATCGACACTGGACACAAAGATTAAGGTAGGCCTATCAGATCCCTCTCTCTTATCTTTTATGTATGATTGTGGGGTAATGTTGGGATAGTGATAAAAAGTAAGATACTTTAGAGGGTTAGATCTGCCTACACTTTAGACCCTTTATGTAGTCCGTAGAGGGGTTTTCCCACTATAGCAGGGAATAAACTCCCAGGAGAGAATTCCTTGCTGGGTAGAGAAATGATCCTATAGTTATTATCCATACATAGGAAAGAAGGGAATTTGAATATAAATCTTTAACATTGGAGTGAAAGACATTTGATTCATCTCCTGGCCGACTCCTCGGGAACAAACTAATAACTTAAAGTATAAAGGAACAAAATATAAAAAAAACACATTTTCTCCTTATATTAAAAACAATAAAAATGCAGAGAAGTCATTAGCATTGAGAGTTTCGGTTCACCAATGGAAATCAGATGAAAATTATAGTGAGCATAAGGCTAGGATAACCTTGAATTCTCTGATCATAAAAAACTAGGCTCGTGAAGACAACTTCTTCCATCCAATGCTAGGGGTACTCTTATTCCCCCTAAGACCCTTGAGCCACAAAGGGGCCACACACACAATACCAGAGAATGATATCACCCAAATCACCTCGTAAGGTCGAGCTACAACTCGTCAGATGAGCTGGGTATCCCAACTCCCACAAGAGAAAATTCAGTCAAGATGAAATTCGACAACGTAAAATTATGCAAGACAGATCTAATCCATACTCCTCCTCCCCATCCTTTTTATATGTTTTTCTTAGTCATTAGTTTCCAAAAAACCTCTTTAGATTCCTTTTTCATTGAATTAAATTTCGAAAAATCTCCCTCGTACACATGTCACACGATCCCCGAGTTGCACCAGAAAATCAATTTATTAATTAATTAATTTTTTCTATTTCCCTCACCCACTTAAAAGCATTCATAAAAGAGCTCCTCGGTGTCCCATTATTCCCTTACAATTCTTAAATGACTTACGCCTTAATTAATTCCTAGTTGAGTTCATAAATATAAAGTAACAAAGGCTAGATTCCTTACTAAGTTAGGCATTCCCCTTTTTCTTTAAGTTTCCCATTTTCTTTAAATTTCCCCATTTCCTTAGGTTTCCCCCTTTTCTTTAAGTTTCCCTTTTTCTTAAAGTTTCCCCTTTTTATAACTAAGTTTAGAATTAGTAGGTTTAGACAAAAAAAAACCAAATGCCCCTTTTATTAATTAAACCTTTATTAAAATTTCCACTTTAAGTATTAATGCTTGAATTTTCTTTACCCCCTTCTTGTTACATGTCTAATTAGTTTTTTGTTTTTTTTTTCATTCAAAGGTTCTACTAAGATCTAGGTTTTCAATTCAGTAGGCTTGGCGATATTTTTTAAGGGAAAAAATAGTTATTAAACTTTACTTATCACATCATTCATTTTAAGGCCGACTAGGTCCTAAGGAGGCATAGTTTTCTAGGCACTAGGTTTATTAACTTACTAGTGAAAATCACGACGTGCCCTTCAAGACTCACCACATGCTCCAAGGGTGCTACTCACCTCTTTTCATTTTCTTTGTGAGACATGCCCTTAAAGATGCACTACATTCTCCAAGGGTGCCACTCGCCTCTTGACTGAATTTGGTAGACGTTAAACCCCTGGAGTCAATACTTTGTTAGGTGAACTTGTGGGAGACTAAGGGCCTCTAAGGAATAAGGACCCTGACTTATTGTGTTCCCTTTAGAATCATCGTGAGTGACTGTCGTAGTATTCCCTCACGACATCGTGGGTCTTCTCGAGCTAGGTAATCATTAACCTATAGTTCTAGCCACAACGAGAGAGATAGTAGGCTATGGCAGGGATGCTACCACATCTATCCCTCAATGTCTCTAGTTTTCGTGCATGGCCCCTTTAATCCAAATGAGAGTCTAGTCAGAAATCTATCATTAGCCTGCATCCATCAACAAATAATGTCAGCAATAGCAATCAACATCATAAGATATGATCATATGTACATATGTCACATCATCAACATTCAAACCCTAACAATCCACTCCCAAACTCAATCTAGAGTCCAAGGGGTTTCATCAATGCCTTGGAATCCTTAACCTCCATAGTTTTGCACACTCATTAGAACCCAATAAATAACACATGTCTATGTAAATACAACAAAATAGCATATCATCAAATCCACAATATCTCATAATCAAAACAACCAATAATATAATGACCCAGATCACTTGCACGCAAGTGTCCTGAAGAATAAGTTCGCTCAGTGTGCATAAGAGAGGGATGTTAAAAAAGTGAAGTGATGAGTGTATTATAAGTCAAAGAGGATGAAAAATAAATTATTTAAATAATAAAGTTAATGGAGAACTTACTAATTATGGAAAGTGGTTAAGTTAAGTGGACAAGTGATTATAAGTGAGTTAACCCTAAAATAAGGAGAGTGGGTTAAGATGGTTAAACGGTAACCCCTTGAGGAAACTAAATAAAAGTATTAATAAGAGGAAAGGGTCTCTCATTCAAAACAAACTTGAATACCATTTAATATCTATTTTTGTGAAAGGTTATTTGGGCAGTTATTATTGATAGAGAAAAAGTGCAGTAGAAAAAGGGCAGCAGGAAAACTGCGGAAGAAAATGTGTGGCAGGAAAAATACGAATGAAAAAGTTTGGTAGGAAAAGTGTGGCAAAAAAATTGCAGCAGGAAACGTGCAGTAGGAAATGTGTGGCAGAAATACCGCAGTAGAAAAAAGTGCGGCAAAAAAATTGTGTTAACAGAACATTACAAGAAGAAGAAAAAGGATATGCGTTTCATATATGTAGTGTTGAATTTGTGAGTCAAGTTGAGGTTTTTCTTTGTAAATATGTTGGATGCCCTCTTGGGAGATTATGGCTTGTTGTAGGGTTGATATGAGGTAGATCTACTGAAGCTTAGTATTAGTTCATGTTTGAGGGATTTTGGTTGAGGTATGTTGTTGAAGTTATTGGTATAGATAGAGGTTGTATAACAGTAAGGTTCTTGCACATGGTTTGAGGTATAGACTTGTGGTATAGTGTTTGAGGTATATGTGATCAGATCATATTGGATGATGAGTATACAGTGATAGGTTTCTTAGTGACATATTCAGTTTCTACATTTGACACTTATATTTTAGGGTGGTTGGATGAGGAAAGCACAAGTGATTGTATCCACCTTCTGGTTGTATCTGGAGAACATAGGGGGTTGAAGTCTCCTTCTGGTTGTAGCCAGAGAATTGGGGAGTTGGAGCTTCCCTCAGGTTGTAGCCTGAGAAACTAGGGGACTGGAGCCTCCTTCCAATTGTAGCTAGAAAACAAATGAATTTGGTGCTTCCAATGAATGTTATTCTTAATGACATATAATAAAAATCATTCCATGGTTTTCTCTCACTTTGGGTTTCCACGTAAAAAAATGGTGTATTGTGTATGTGTATTATTTCTCATTTGTTCATTGTTTATTTACTCTACAACTATTGGATGATAATGCTACATTGATATAAAACTTGCATTTTATGGTGAAAAGGGAATAAATTTCTCTAATACTGATTCACCCCCTCTCTCAGTAATCCAATACCTATTGTATAAGAACAAGTTAAAAACAACATGGAAGACAAGAGGCTTCCTAAAATTGATTCAAAATTGAGTCATAACCACCATCGACTCAAGCGAGGATGGCATAAAGATGCCAGGTTTTGGATAAACTATTGGAGAATCATGGAAGCAACATTTTGCAAAACAAATATACTATTAAAAAAACCGTGAAAGCAAAATTTAAGGAAAAAATGTGGTGTGATAAAGAGTTAGAGGAAAAAATAAAATTAAGGTATTATAAGGATGTAATCAACCCTAATCTAGAATATCAAAATTATCTATCTATTTTTCCAAGTGTAAAGAAAAAAATAAACATTGCTAAGATAAGAACATATTCTCATGAGCTCCATAGTGAAATTGGGCGTTGGTCGATTCCTAGAACGCCATGGGATGAAAGAGTGTGTCACCTTTGTGACACTAATAAGTTTGAATATGAAAAACATTTTATTTTAGATTGTCCAGCCTATACCCATATTATATCTCATTTTAAAAATATCTATCACACTACCAACCTTCCTAACCTCTTAACTCAACAAAAGTATGGTGATGTTGGAAATATTCTCTTAATGCTTTTCGAGCATAGAAACAAAATTTGAAAGAATAACAAGTAATCACTTACCCTCTTAAGGTCCGATAGACAAATTCGGTCTTAGTGGACTTTAATCATCATCATCATCATCATGAGTTAAAATTACATATAGTTCAAACATATTAATTTTGTATAGAATTTACAAATCACTTGTTTTTTTGTTTTTTTGATGTACTATCACTGTGCCGATTATAATTTTTGTTACTTGAACTATTTAAAACATTTTTTTATCAATATATAACTTGTACTATTCAATACAAAATCTATTAAATATATTTTATAAATAAATCACATAATTTTTAGCTAAAAAAACAAATATGGTGTCTCATGTGCTTTAATAATATGAAAGCACTAGTGCATTTGATATAGGAAACACATCGACATGAAAAATAAAAATAAAAATTAATTTAAATTACAGTTGCATGATATGTATCAATAACAACACTATGCCTAGAGTAGAAAATAATATAAAAAAAATGCCATGAACAAAAAAAAAAAATTGGAACAAATTATACACCGATGAACAATTTTTTTTTAAAGAATATGTTACAACATTTATGGTGAACTTTATCAATAAGTGTACCAATGCGTTATAGTGAAATCGGCACACCGATCACCATAAACCGTTAAAAAAAAACATGACACAGGTGACAAGGTTTGGATCCGATGCAATAAGTGGTCCCCTTACATCACATGCCAAACACTTTATATATATAAACACAAACCCATTAAATCTAAAATTTCTAAAATGAAAATCCCTAATTGTGAAGTGATAGAGGGAGTTAAACCCTAAGGTGAAAATTTGCAGTCACATAAGAAAGAAGAAGAAAGGGTTTAAGGTAAGTATGATTTTTCTTTTTTCTGAATTTTAATTAAATCTAAATAGGGATACAAATTGTAAAAAAAAATATTATTAAAATCAACAGTAAAATTTAAAATTTTTACTATGCAACGTTTTGATTGAATAAAAAAACCTTTCAAACTATGAACTTTTGAATAATTTTGTTTCTCGAAAACATTTTTGAGTGAATCAACATACCCTTCAAATTCTAATCTTCTAAACAATTATGTTATTCCAAAGTATTTTGTTGCTCCACGATGCTCCTCTGAATGTATCTCTTGCAAATCTATCCCCTGTAAATTTTGAAAAAATAATGAAATAGTGAATAACTTAATACTATTTAAAGGACTTTACGAAAAGGGTTTTGAGTGAATCAACATACCCTTCATATTCTGATCTTCTGAATAATTCTATTGCTCGAAATTATTATGCTTCTCCACAATGTTCCCCAATATGTCTCTCTTGAAAATATCTCCCCAGTAAATTTTGGAAAAATTATGAAATAGTCAATATCTTCTTACTATTTAAAGGACTTTGTGAAATTATGTTTTTGAAAGATAAATTCCCACTCATTTTTCAATTGTAAAAAAATAAAGTCACACTTTTTTTAAAGTTTTTCGAAACACCGGTATGCTTAGTAATAATAATGATCAATGTTTAAGGTCATGACCAAACCGTTCACCAAGTTGGTGTATGCGACCCTTATATTGACCAAATTGGTCAATATAATGCACCATTGAATTTGTTTATAAAAAGCACTAGTGCACTAAATATTTGAGCAACAATATCATATAATTCTTTTTATTTATTTGAAATCTTGAGAACCGGTGTGGCTAGTAATTAAAATCCCTAGTGTTTTATATTGTTATAGATGCACCGATGCATTTTGTTTAAATAAGAACATTGTTATGCTTTAAAAGATATCTAAATTTTTATTTTCACATAAATAGTATATTCATCTTAAATTATCGTTTAGAATGCATCCACATGACTTGTAATACTTCATAATATACATTTTCTATTGAAAGTCGCCTTATTCTGAAAAATTTATGGTTGATTTTACTCAAATGCTAGGAGAAAAACTTATAATATTAAATGCCCACTTCTTCAAATTCCGTCTCGTTCCATATTGTTCAAAGTCCATCATAGACTTGTCCCTTTCCATCTCCTGTAAGCTTAGATTTTATTTATATTTTGATTATCTAGTTGATTTTTTTTATCCATGTCAGTCTAAATAAAAATGTATCCAAATTTGGAGGATCCTGATTTAGAATTGAGTTCAGATGCAAAAAATATTCCACAAGTTCAAAAATGTCGGAAGATCTTATCAAGACCAACATACCGCAAGTAGTTGGTAGATGAAAATGGATAGTTGCTTTACCCTTCCAATTGTAACATTCCATCTTCCAGCCCCAATCCAGGGTCAATGATAGTAATAATTGTTTGGTATAATGTAATTTTAACAAACCAATTGAATTGTACTTACTAATATCATCGATTTACTAATGTTCAATATTTTTGAAATTAGGATTATGATGATGAGCGACCTACCTATCATCT
Organism: Picea engelmannii; assembly: GCA_009831015.1. NCBI lineage: Eukaryota > Viridiplantae > Streptophyta > Pinopsida > Pinales > Pinaceae > Picea > Picea engelmannii. Next base: position 243,728 of record ML777100.1, read on the forward strand.
TTCATTGCACCCCACTACAATGTCAAATCGAGATAAGGATGCAATATGAGCACAACTCAGAGAGGAAGCATACAAAGAATGGTTGAATAAACAAACTATTAAATTCCCACCACATGCAAATTCAGTAATTAGGAATGAATACAACAATAGTAGTTATTCATAAGTTGGAAATGGAGTCAATCAAATATAGGTTATTATGGATGATTAATTATGGGATACAAATTCCATGTAGACAATGTTGTTAGATGCATTCCAAAAAAATGATATAGGGGATGATTTCATATCACTGCTACATTTTTCGAAATCCCAAAATCTGATTCCACTACCCCTCTCTTTGGACCTAGTCGATCAAAGTCTACCTAGTCGGGGACAACAATTTTACTATACAACTTAAAAGAAAAGTTTAGAATTTCAAATGCATGTTTCTCAGCAATATTGAGGTAACTTCCCATCAAGTCCCATATATTTTGAGAAATCTTGTTACATAATCAACATTAAAAATGATCGATTTTATGAAAGTTCAGTGACATTGTACATTTATACTTCTCACTAATTTCAAGTTATTCAAATGAAAGATTCTTCCAAGTTATAATGTCTTGTCCGGTAGCTACGAAGAGGCAAGGCATATGTTGAAAATGTTGGATGTTGAGTACATATCATAGCATGCATGTCTAAATGATTGTATTCTATATAGAGGATAATATGCAGACAAAGAGATATGTCCAAAATGTGGGCATGAGAGGTACCATAAATCAAATAAAAAAGGTAAATCACATGGTCCTCATAATATATTTAGGCACATGCCTATAATCCCAAGGATTCAAAGCCTCTTTCGTTGCAAATATTTATCTATGTTGCAGGGATGGCAAGCTTCACATAGAAGTGAGTTGGGATCTATGAGAATCTCAACAGATTCAATAGCCATGAAGCATATAGATGATACATGGCCTAGAAAAATTGAGGATGAAGTACGAAGTCTATGACTCAACATATCCATGGATGACATCAACCCATATTCCCTCCAAAACACCAACTATTTTGTTTGGCCTATAGTAGTGATCAATAACAATATTTTCCCTCGTTTGTACATGAATAATGAACATCTTATGTTGGGTCTTATAGTCACTGGTAAAAGACAACTGAATAATATGGATGTCTACCTACAACCATTGGTAGATTAATTGAAGGAATTATGGGAAGGGATACATGTATATTATGTATCAAGACCCATTACAACAAAGAGGATTTTTATGTTGTATGGAATATGTGATTACACCACACATGATTATCCAGGCTCATGAGTTTTCTCTGGTAAATTACATGTTGATATATTTTTTATATACATGTGAAAATATTTTTTGACATATTTAATTCATTTCAATTGTTCTAATCTTCAATGCTAACGTCATCTATATACATTAATAATTATGTAGCTATTGTAACAAAAGGGTATCACAGATGTAATTTTTGTGAACCTTCTCTGAAGGCTAGGTGGTCAAACCACCTACGAAATTTAGTGTACGACTGCTCCAGGGTATTCCCCCCAAAAAAACACCCTTACAGAAGAGAAACATCCTCTTTCAATGGTAAACCAGAGAGAACCCAAGGGCCTGCAATAATGACACTAGAGGAATGGGTTAGACTATATGAGAGAGAGAAGGAGAAGGATACTACAAAAATGATCGATTCAAATGGGGATCCTATGTTGGATGATCCTTAATTATTCAACACCTATGTTGAGAAATTTCCCATTGGAATGAAAAGGAAATCTATCTTTTATGAGCTCTGATATTTGGAGCATCTTAATATTTCCCACTTACTAGATCCCATGCATATATTTAGCAATTTTCATCTTCTTTATGGATGAACATATCATCAAATAATGTTACACATTGGTTGTTAGGAGAGATATTGTTTCTTCACAACTTAAAAAAAACATTGGCCAAGACAAAAAACTAGAGGAGATGATGGTAATCCCTCTTGTTCTTTCAAAGAAGGTGATGTCCCATGGATTTTGAAGAAATATGATATTTCTTTTGAAAAGGAAGTTATATTAGATGTGAAGGATCCTTCTATATATGGGTCTTCACTTTGATGCAAATTCATTAGGGACGACCATTTTTCAAGGCTGAAATCACATGACCATTTGAACCTTCTAAGAGCATGTATGTCAGAAACATGATTTTATTATTTGTTTTAGTTTTTATGTCATGCGATAAAACAAAATTAATTGTGTATCTGTTTACTTTGTAGTGTTATTATCCTATGTTCATGTGTGGGTGTGTGAACCGTGACTTCCCCGAGGAACTATGATGTTCCATATCTAAATTATCTGCATTTATACATTAGATCACGTCAAAGGATATTCATATGGCTAGCATTCCACAGTGGTGTAAAGAGATAGTTGAGATTGTTTGTATGCTTTATAAGGAACTACTGATGAGTTTCATGGAATTCCAGGTTCATATTATAATTCACCTAGTATATGAGGTTGAATTATTCGGAGTGGTCAATCGTCATTGGATGTTCTTCTTAGAGAGGTACATGAAGAAATTGAAAGGATTTGTTCGACAAAGGGAAAAATCAAAGGGGTCTATGGAAAATGGGTACATATCATATGAGTCTTTCTATTATTCCATTGAGTACATGAAGAATATGGAAAACACACCAGGTGCAGTGGTTTGGGATGAAAAATGTGATGAAGACAAAAGAGAATGGGAGCTTCTCCAAACAAATGAAAAAATGTTCTTGATACAGCATAAGTGACTTATCATTTGTCAAATTTCTACATAGTAACTATTCACACTAAACTTCATAATGAATATTTTGATCTCATATGTACTATATGTCAGTTTGATTTCATGAATATATACATTAGATAATTCAGAAATTGATTCCATCAATAAATCCATTCTTTACAATTCACAGTAAACACAATTGTGGGTCACATTGTACAAACATAAGAGGAGGAAATGGGAAAATGACAGGAAATAATTTAGATGGTTGAATGGTAGAAGAATTCCTTATCCTGATCATTTAAAATAAAATATGCCAATAATATGCCCCAACAGTTGGGTTGTTGACTAGATCAATGAGAAATATGGTTCATTCGGTCGTTACCTGTGTGCTGAAGATGATGCACTAAACATAGTGATTGGGTGAAACAACTCAGTAATAATCTCTTTGTGTACATTTTTAACTTCATAATGCACCTTTGAATTGTAAAATATATATTTTATATTTTATTGGTTGGGTTATTAGACACATGACACTGTGATTTTTTCAATTTTTTATTGGCACATTTGTTCCCATCCATGTCGGCATATGGACATCATTTTCACATAAAGGATGTCAATGATGGAAACATGACATAACAATATGGAGTGGAAGTTGATTTCGACCAATATAGTGATGCTAACCACCATGATCAAAACCTGATATGGAGGAAGTTAGGTGATGTTGGAAAGATACAAGAGATCATTCAATTGAACTTGTCTTTTCTTGAAAGTGTTATTTTTAGGTGCAAGTGGTGGGACACCTTTGATCGGAATAATATAAAGGAAGATTACGATAGTGGGTTGATATGTATCAACTCTAGAATCATGTGGGGTGAAGCTAAGGTGCCTTATTTTTTCCAAAAACACTGCAACCGAGATATTCTTTACCCAAATGTGTTGGATAGGGATTGGTGGTTCGTATTAAGGCATGACCCTAGATCAAAAAATAACTTTTAGAAAAACAATGTTATCATTCCAAGCGAGGAATATAATTAGTGTGATGACAACGAAGAGTGATATATACATGTTTATTTTATCATGTATAACATTGTTGTATCTTTTTGTTACCTTTATTTCATTAATGATATTGTTTTTAATTCAACTTATGACAGAGAAATGGAAAGTTAATTATAACAAATATTTGAACAATTTTNAGTGATTGGGTGAAACAACTCAGTAATAATCTCTTTGTGTACATTTTTAACTTCATAATGCACCTTTGAATTGTAAAATATATATTTTATATTTTATTGGTTGGGTTATTAGACACATGACACTGTGATTTTTTCAATTTTTTATTGGCACATTTGTTCCCATCCATGTCGGCATATGGACATCATTTTCACATAAAGGATGTCAATGATGGAAACATGACATAACAATATGGAGTGGAAGTTGATTTCGACCAATATAGTGATGCTAACCACCATGATCAAAACCTGATATGGAGGAAGTTAGGTGATGTTGGAAAGATACAAGAGATCATTCAATTGAACTTGTCTTTTCTTGAAAGTGTTATTTTTAGGTGCAAGTGGTGGGACACCTTTGATCGGAATAATATAAAGGAAGATTACGATAGTGGGTTGATATGTATCAACTCTAGAATCATGTGGGGTGAAGCTAAGGTGCCTTATTTTTTCCAAAAACACTGCAACCGAGATATTCTTTACCCAAATGTGTTGGATAGGGATTGGTGGTTCGTATTAAGGCATGACCCTAGATCAAAAAATAACTTTTAGAAAAACAATGTTATCATTCCAAGCGAGGAATATAATTAGTGTGATGACAACGAAGAGTGATATATACATGTTTATTTTATCATGTATAACATTGTTGTATCTTTTTGTTACCTTTATTTCATTAATGATATTGTTTTTAATTCAACTTATGACAGAGAAATGGAAAGTTAATTATAACAAATATTTGAACAATTTTAGTTGGTTAACAATCGCTTTTATTCTTAATGTTAGAAAAACGGGACCATGGAGCAATAAAATAAAACAAATGCGGAAATGAAATACAGAAGATACACAATACAATAGAGACATAGATTTACGTGGTTCACCCAGTGTGGGCTACATCCACTAGAGAAATTGTGAGTTCCTTCCTTTATTATTATCCAACAAATGAAGGGATACAACCTACAAGAAACCCTTTGTAACTTCCTCTTCTTTCTCTCATAGTCTCCTATCTCAAAATGAAATATTCACCATAATGCATAGCCGCAATACATTTCCCTCATAACAGAGGGTTGCCTTCTAGGGAAAAAAACCTTAACATAATTTCTATCATTAGATCTACAACCTTATAATGAATAGTCTTGATTTGCAATGAAATCACAATATACTTTTACAAGGCAATTTTTCCTTCGGGGGACCTCTTTCCCTCGTGATGCGTGTCTTCCCTCGTCGGCAACCCGCTCCTCACCAGGACCTTCCTTCGCACGGCCCAAAGAGTAAAAGACTCTTCCAACTCCTCTCGGGAGTTCTCGCTACCCACAGTCACTCCTCCGACGATCTCCCTTTCGCGTATCAGGAAATCGGCGATTGCACTATTATGAACCCTATGTGCACTTCCCGTGCAATTCAAATCTCCAAAATCTGATCCCTGATGGTCAAAGGTCAATGAATCAGTCCTGTCGAGGATATCCTTATCGGGAAATCGGCATGTGAAGGGTCGTGATTCTCTCACCTTTCAAAACCCTGAATTCCGAGGTGCGATGCCACGTGTTAGTGCTCCACGTTGTTCCTGTGGGACCCATCGCAACTCGGGAGTTCACTCTTTCTCCACGGTCCTTTAGACTTTGATAACACCGAAGTGCTGAGTCCCAAATCCTCGGGATCTTGTGCCACCTGTCCCCGCTCAGATCGACGGTCCTGAATAACTCGGGAAATCGCGACTCGCGATTTCGACGTGCATGCGACTTGCCTCGTCAAACGCCGATCGCCGAACCCCGATGGGCGTTGGTTATTACCTCCTACGCCAAAGGATTAAACCCCTTGAAACTTAACCACGATCCAACGATCGTCAGGATTTCACGATTTCCTTCCACGAATCTTGTCCGTTGGCTCCTGCCTTGGTGATTTCTTCCACCTCAAGTTTCTCCCAGTTCGAACCTCCTTCTGGGTCTTTTTCCACAATAATTACGAGGAACTCTCCCTCCTGAGATTTCCCCACTCTAACTCCTTCAGAGACTTTTTCCGCTCGCTTCCTATACTGGACTCTCAACAACTCTCGAAGTGTTGAATGATTCAAATCCCATGCACTCACCTGCAACAGAGATCCTCCACTCCCTTAGCTCAGAATCGCCACTGAGACTTCCAAATTCGGTCGGCACTCCCCTGCACGACTTCCTCAACCCACATCAACTTCTGGGCAAATGAGAATGAGAGATTAACTGTTGAGCCTCATCAATGCACCCTATGCAGATGAATTCGACTGCACTGTATGTAGGAATCTCCTGGCTCAAACAGAGAAACAATTGAAACTTATTCTTGTCTTTCTCACATATTTCGAATCTAGCATGAAATCACATACACAGCATATAAAACAAATGCATAAAAAGAAGCAAATATGCAACAACATAATATCAACAACACACAGAGAATAATCACAGCCATGGAATTGAATCAAAGCTTTCCTATTAATTCAATATCTGTACATGGGGATTCTTCACAGGTTCTCTGCTCTGCTCTTCTTACTCTCAATGCTGCTAATGAATTTTTTTTTTTTTCCTTGCAATGTATAAAGGAGGGTGCCTATATTCCATTTTCCCTCTCGAAATCTGGAACTATCAATTCTACAATAAATTCCTAGCTAACAGCATTAAAACTATTAAATGCCTTCCTATCTATATTATAATACAAGTGTGCTTCTTATGAATGTTTTCATTCAAATGGAGGTGCAACAACTTTCCAAAGTATCACAAAAATATATGTGCTGGCGCTGTCCAACTGTTATCTTTCTCCTCCACGTGTTGGCTCGCTTGATGAGGTGTGGATGCTCCCGCATCATACTCCTCAGCTCAAAATATTTCATGGGCTCCTGTCCATGAGCTCCTGCACAGTCTGCCCATGGCTTTGTATAACTGCCACTATTTCCCAGCTGGCATCCTCCACTGGGTGATTCTTCCCTTTCACCAGGTATTCAAAATATTGCTTTCTCCTGGTCTTCCTGCCTACTCTTTAATCTAGTATGCACTCCATCTGCGGCTTCTGTGCAACTGGCAATTGTTTCTTCCACTGGACCACTGGTTCCTCAGCTCCAGCTTCTGCTTCTTGATCCCTGTATGGGTATAAATCTGAAATGTTGAAAATCAGAGATATCCCGATGCCCTCTGGCAACTCAAGCTCATATGCATTCTCCCCGAATTTTCTCAGGACTCTGCATGGCCCGATTTTCTTCATTTTGAGCTTGTTATATGTTCCCCTTGGGAACCTTTCCTTTCTCAAGTGCGCCAGAACCATGTCTCCAACTTCGAACTAAAGTTGTCTCTTCCTCTGATCGGATCTGCGCTTATACTCCTGGTTTGACTTCTGCAATCGCTGCTTCACCTGTGTGTGAAGTTCCTGCATCGCCTCAGCGAATCTTTGCGCACTCGCGCTGCTAGTTTCAGCCTGTTCTGACTCCCTGAGCTCAGAAACTCCCCTCGGCTGTGTCCCATACAAAATTTGAAATGAACTTCTTCCTGTACTCCGATTCACCGAATCGTTGTATGTGAACTCTGCCTGTGGCAATATCTGGTCCCAACTGCTATGATGCTCAGTCACCAGACTTCTCAATAGATCTCCCAGACTCCTATTTACCACCTCGGTCTGCCCATCTATCTGCGGATGGTAAGCAGAACTGAATGCCAAGTCAATCCCTATCTTCTTCCATAACGTCCTCCAAAAATGACCTATGAACTTCATGTCCCGATCCGAGACTATGCTTCTCGACAATCCATGCAATCACACAATCTCTTTGAAAAACAAATTCGCGATGTGCGTCGCATCGCTGGTATTATGACATGGAATAAAATGTGCCATCTTCGAAAACCTGTCCACCACCACAAAGATGGAATCAACTCCCCTTTGCGTCCTCGGCAATCCCAGAACAAAATCCATACTGATCGACTCCCATGGTCTCTCGGGTATAGGCAATGGCTGATATAACCCAACATTTTGCTTTCGGCCCTTCCCATGTTGACATATCCTGCACCCTTCAACAAACCGTTTTACATCGGTGCGCATGCCCGGCCAAAAATACGATTTTCTCAACTTGGCGAATGTCTTGTCATGTCCAAAGTGACCTGCTAAGCCTCCGCTGTGTTTTTCCTTCAGCAAATTCTCCCTCATAGAGCAATCTGGAATGCACAGTTGATTTCCTTTAAACAACAATCCATCCTGGATCAGGTAGTCTAGCCACGGACTCCGATCCCTGAGAACTGGATTCTCAGCTGCCTCATATGCTTCACCGAAGTCTGCATCTCTAGCATACATATCTTTTAAATTTTCAAAAACCAAGGTTTTGACTCTGAACTCCTGCAGCAACAAACATTTCTTGCTCAAAGCATCAACCACTTTGTTAGTAGTCCCCGAAATGTGTTTGATCACAAACGTGAAATTCTTCATATACTCTACCCACTTCGCATGCTTTTGGTTCAACTTCTCCTGTTGACTTACAAAATGCAATGCATGATTATTGTTGTACAATACAAATTCCTTGGGTATCAAGTAATGCCTCCACTTTTCCAATGCCTGTATGATGGCATAGAACTCTTTGTCATATGTGGAGTACTTCAATTTTGCATCATCCATATTCTCGCTGTAATATGATACAGGTCTGTCATCTTGGCTCAGGACCACTCCAACAACATACCCACTGGCATCACATTTCACCTGAAATGTTTTCTGAAAATCAGGCAACACCAAAATTGGCTGCTCTGTAATCTTTCGCTTCAACAGATTGAAGCTCCTTTTAGCCTCGGCTGTCCAATGAAAAACTTTATGCTATTTCTTCACTGTGTCCATCATTGCAGCGCTAATCCCACTGAAATTTCGAATGAACTTTCGGTAGAAACTAGCTAGACCATGAAAACTCCTTACCTCAAAAACATTCCTCGGCGATGGCCAATTCCTAATTACTTCCACTTTTTCAAGATCCATCTTCAATTCATTCGCCGAGATTACAAAACCCAAGTAGATGAGTTCTGTCTGCATGAAGGAACACTTCTTCAAATTAATCAGCAGCTTCTCCTGTTGTATCCTTCTCATCACAATGGCTAAATGTCTTAAGTGTTCAGCCCTCATCTTGCTGAAGATTAATATGTCGTCCAAGTACACGACCACAAATTTACCGATGAATTCCCACAAGACTTCATTCATCAGCCTCATAAAAGTGCTCGGCGCGTTTGTCAAGCCAAACGGCATGACCAACCATTCATACAAACCCTCGTTTGTTTTGAACGTCATTTTCCATTCATCTCCCTCTCTCATCCGTATATGATGATATCCTCTCTTTAAATCTATCTTTGAAAAATAATTTGCCCCACTTAGGCAATCCATCAAGTCATCCATTCTCGGCAGTGGAAACCTGTACCTGATGGTAATTTTATTTATCGCTCTGGAGTCTGTACACATCCTCCAGCCTCCATCCTTCTTTGGACTTAGTACTATCGGAACAGCACACGGACTGAGACTCTCCCTGACCAGTCCTTTATCCAACAAATCCTGTACCTGATTCTTGACCTCCTCGTTCTCCTGAGGTGTCAACTGGTACGCTGCCTTGTTCGGAAAACTTGCCCCGGGTATGAGGTCAATGTGGTCACTCACACTCCGCATCGGTGGCAACGAACGAGGGAGTTCGTCCACGATGATATCAGTGAACTCTCCCAGTAGTTCCTGAACCTCCTCTGGCAAATCATCCACTCTTGTGCTTGTCAGGACAATTCTCGGCTTCCTGACAACAAACAACTGTGGATCTTCGTTCTTCTCCATCTCTGTGAGAAGCTCTTTCCCACTCATGAGAAGTATTGTGCTGGTTACTTCCGGCTTCACTTCTTTATCTTTTATCGAAAGCAATTTGTGTGTTCTCCCATCCTTCTCCAAGGTATACATGTTCATCCTTCCGTCATGAACAACATTTATATCATACTGCCATGGTCTACCCAACAATATATGGAATACGTCCATGGGAATAACATCGCACAAAATCTCATCATGATAATTCCCAATCTTAAATTTAACTAAGCATTGTTTAGTGACACTTACCCGGTGTCCTTTTTGTAACCACGAGACTTTATATGGGCTCGGGTGCTTAGTTGTTTCCAACTCCAATTTCTCCACCATCTCGGTTGAAACAAGATTATCGGTGCTTCCACGGTCCACAATCACCTTGCACTTTTTGTCCTTGGTTATGCAAGCCGTTTTAAATAGTCTGCTCCTTTGCACTGAGCTGTCCACCTCTTTCTCAGGTGTCAAAATAATTTTATGCGTCCCAAACGATCTTCCGCTGTCCGCATCCTCGCTCTCAGCATCACGCCTCTGCGCCTCAGTGATGTGAGCTTCACTTCTGTCCGGCTTCCTGTCTGGACAGTCCACGACTTTGTGTCCATCTTTTCCACATGTAAAACATGTGATTATTCCTCCTTTGCCTCTTCCTCTACCTCGGGTACGAGGAATAGCATTGGCGTCAACATATCCGCCACCCTGCTCCGTATGCTGCCTCCTCATCTTAGCATATTGCTGCCTCTATTCAGTTTGTGGTTGCCTCTGTTGTGAGGTACCACCTCTTTCAACCTTACCCTGAGGTCTCTGCCATTCCTCCTTGGGCTTCTGAAATTTTTCTTGGGCAATTGCGTTGCCTCTTGGTTGGCTTCTGCCTCACCCTCGGTGTCCTTGCTTGCGGCTCAACTTTTCTTCAACTTTCAGAGCCATCTGGTACACATCCTCAACTGTTTGGATGGTCAGCATGCTCAATTCATCATGAATGTCATACCTCAAACCATTCAGGTATCTTGCCACCTTTTCGTCATCACTCTCCTGATGACCAGCTCTGATGTTGAGCCTATAAAATTCCTCGGTGTACTCTTTCACCGTCATCAGCTTTTGTCTCAGGTTCTGCATCTACCTGAACAATGTGATCTGGTAATCTCTCGGAATGAACTTCGCCTTCATCTTGGCGATCATCCGATCCCAGCTCTTGATTTTCTGTTTTCCTTTGCAGCGCCTATCCGACTGCAATTTATCCCACCATAAGGCTGGATGTCCTTTCAACTTTGTAACAGCATGCCTTACCTTCTTGTCCTCTTCGATGTCTTCGTAATCGAAGTAGGTGTCGAGCGCTCGGATCCAATCCAACAACTCCTATGCATTTAGACTTCCCTCATAAACGGGAATGTCCATCTTTGTCTTTGAGCTCATCCTGGCAATGGCTCTGATTAACCTCTCAGTTGATGCGTCTTCTTTTGAGACCTCTTCTGCATCGTTTCCAGCTTCCTCTTCCACCTCGGAATCGCTGAACTCTCCAGTGCCAGCTCCGCGCCTTTGGGTGGTTTCCATTTCTTCGAGTCTCGCCCTGAGATCTTGTATCTGTCGCTCCATCTTTGGATTCCCTGCCGGCCTGCCCCTTCTTCGGGCATCCCTATCCTCACGATCAGGTGACTGCCTTTCTCTTCTAGGCGGCATTATATCTCCTCTCTCTCTGCTTCAGAAAGCAAAGATACTCCCACTCTGATACCACTTGATGCATGTATGCCCTCGTCGGAAATCCACTCCTCACCAGGACCTTCCTTCGCACGGCCCGAAGAGTCAAAGACTCTTCGAACTCCTCTCGGGAGTTCTCGCTACCCATAGTCACTCCTCCGACGATCTCCCTTTCGCGTATCGGGAAATCGGCGGTCGCACTATTGCGAACCCTATGTGAACTTCCCGTGCAATTCAAATATCCGAACTCCGATCCCCGATGGTCAACGGTCAACAACTCAGTCCTGTCGGGGATTTCCCTATCAGGAAATTGGCATGTGAAGGGTCGTGATTCTCTCACCTTTCAAAACCCCGAATGCCGAGGTGTGATGCCACGTGTTAGCGCTCCACGCTGTTCCTGTGGGACCCGTCGCAACTCGAGAGTTCGCTCTTTCTCCACGGTCCTTTAGACTTTGATAATGCCGAACTACTGAGTCCCGACTCCCCGGGATCTTGCGCCATCTGTCCCCGCTCAGATCGACGGTCCCAAATAACTCGAGAAATCGTGACTCGCGATTTCGACGTGCATGTGACTTGCCTTGTCAAACGTCGATCGCCGAACCCCGATGGGCGTTGGTTATTACCTCCTGCGCTAAAGGATTAAACCCCGTGCAACTTAACCACGATCCAACGATCGTCGGGATTTCGCGATTTCCTTCCGTGAATCTTGTCCGTTGGCTCCCTCCTTGGTGATTTCTTCCACCTCAAGCTTCTCCCAGTTCGAACCTCCTTCTGGGTCTGTTTCCACAATAATTATGAGGAACTCTCCCTCCTAATATTTCCCCACTTTGACTCCTTCAGAGACTTTTTCCACTTGCTTCCTATGCTCGACTCTCAACAACTCTCGAAGTGTTGAATGCTTCAAATCCCATGCACTCACCTGCAACAGAGATCCTCCACTCCCTTAGCTCAGAATCGCCACTGAGACTTCCAAATCTAGTCGGCACTCCCCTGCACGACTTCCTCAACCCACATCAACTTCTGGGCAAACAAGAATGAGAGCTTAACTGTTGAGCCGCATCAACGCACCCTATGCGGATGAATTCGACTGCACTCTATGCAGGAATCTCCTGGCTCAAACAAAGAAACAATTGAAACTTATTCTCGTCTTTCTCACAGATTTCGAATCTACCATGAAATCACATACACAACATATAAAACAAATTCATAACAAGAAGCAAATATGCAATAGCATAATATCAACAACACACAGAGAATAATCACAACGATGGAATTGAATCAAACATTTCCTATTAATTCAATATCTGTACATGGGGATTCTTCACAGGTTCTCTACTCTGCTCTTCTTACTCTCAATGCTGCTAATGAATTTTTTTTATTTTTTTTCCTTGCAATGTACAAAGGAGGGTGCCTATATTCCATTTACCCTCTCGAAATATGGAACTATCAATTCTACAATAAATTCCTAGCTAACAACATTAAAACTATTAAATGCCTTCCTATCTATATTATAATACAAGTGCGCTTCTTATGAATGTTTTCATTCAAATGGCGGTGCAACAACTTTCCAAAGTATCACAAAAATATATGTGCTGGTGTTGTCCAGCTATTCTCTTTCTCCTCCATGCGTTGGCTTGCTTGATGAGGTGTGGATGCTCCTGCATCACCTCGTACCCACCAGCCAACGAGATAGCCTCCCCGAACCCCGCAGAGGGGGTAAGCCCCATCTGCACCCCCCTGTGTGGAAGAGTGTACATACTTATGGGGTGTAAATAATTCATGGGGTATGAACACGGCTGGAAACAAAAGATCTCTGAATCAGGAGAGATAATCAGGCTCCACAACCAACACTTAATGTGTTTTGTTTTTAAATATTCTTTGATTACATGGAATGATTGATTGAAATAGAATTTTATATTGTTAATTGAATATATTTATATGTCATTGTATGTTTAATATAAATTTTTAAGATTTTTTTTTTTGATAAAGTGATAACAAGATGGTTTTAGAAAAAATTTACCAAACATTTTATAGTTGTCATCTTATATAATTGGTAAGATTCACAAAGGTTTTTACACTTAAAACTAAGTATTCCCAATTGTTAAATCCTGAAAAATGTCAAACCAGTTGAACTTTTAATGGGATATGAAATTCTACTTTCTCCATATAAAGTTTTATGATGTTAACACCACTCTCAGACATATTGGAACAATTAATGGAAATGCTAACATTTAACTAAAATGATAGAAAATTATTTTCCTTGTAGGATAAATATGTCAAGTTTGAAATATTTAAGAATTTAATATTACTAGTAATTTCCAAGATACACATATGAGAAATTGTTTTGTTTTTCAAAAAGGCCCGAAGATGTTAGAAGTTTGACCCTTTACCAACATGTTATTAAATCATTGAGACTTAAAAAAAATCTTTCCAAAACATAGTTTCGTTGTCACAATGGTGTTAGAATTATGATGTGTATAGAAGGTGACATTTATCCATTTATTACGAATCCCCTTACCCTTGGACACACTCAAGGAATTGTATAAAACACTTTTGTTAGTAATATGACATTCATCCTTAAATCTCTTAGGGAAATTTTAAGATTTTCATTGTATCTCCTTGCTTGAGCATTTGAGTTATGAATATTTTAAACCATGCATGAGTAATTTAATTAATTTTTTTAATTATATATATATATATATATATTCAATGACATATAATTTTATAGTTGGCAACATGTTGAGATATTGAATGATAATATTTTGATTTACATAGTATCTTATTTATCGTAATAATCTATGTTGATATTAGAAGTAATAATATGGTTGATATGCATGTTTAATAGTACAACCATTTTGATGATATGTTAACATGATGATTCAAAAACTGATTTTATGTTCATGTATTTTGTATATTTTAAAGTAAGATTATATAAAAATGTGGTTTACAATTAAAAATATAAATTTCTAACATGTTTTTAAAGAACATATTAATGTGATATGAGTTTAAAAGTTAATAACTAAGCTTACAATGACATTAATGTAAAGATTTTGAAATATAATTAGATGTAATCTATGTATATTGTTTAATTCTAAGTTTGTGAGACTTGAAATTTGAGTCATCAAAACAAAGATGAAGTTTATTTTTTTCATTAATTTTATATATTAGTATTTCATAAAATAATTTATAATTTTCTACTAAATTACATCCTTTATAATTTTAAGTAAATTGAATTAAATTTATCATGATGTTATTTAAATTTGGTTTTTGTAATAATATGGTTTTTAACTAAAATATTTGTTACTTTATATACATTTATCATTGTTTTTGGAATTCTTTAAATTATGCCCCCAATGTTGACTAAAACCACAATTAATTAAGTAATTTAAAATTTTGATGGAAATCAACTTAATAAATAATGACAAACAACAATAGGATGATTGGCATCCATAAAATTTTAGGGCCAATAGAATGCTTATCTTTGGATGTAACATCCCACTCTGGCACACTTACAAAACTTATTCTTTGAGGACACTTGCTCGCAAGTGATCTGAATTTTTATGATGATAAAACATTTATCCTTGATGATGATGTGTCATGATAGATGACATGAAGTTTTAATTCTTTGATATAAACAGGTGTTATTAACTCAGTTTTATTGAGTGTGTAGGGTTTTTGACCTGGAGGATGCAGAGGCATCGACAAAACCCTTGGACTCTGAATTGAGTCAGGGAGTGTGCTACTTAAGTTGATTTATTTACCATGATAGTTATTGATTTGATGATATGTTGTTGACATGATATGACATGATGGTTGATGATGCAGGTTGACGATAGCTTGCCGACCAGACTCACATATGGATTAAAGGGGCCACACATGATTTCCAGAGAGGTTGAGGGAGAGGTGTGGAAAGCAGCCCTGCCACAGCCTACTAGCACTCCCGCCGTGGCTCAAACTGTAGGTTAACGATTACCTAGTTCGAGAGGATCCATGATGTCGTGAGGGTAGACTGTGACAGTCGCTCACGATGATTCTAAGGGGCGTGAAATAAGGCGGGGGCCTTATTCATTAGAGCCCTTAGTCTCCCACAAGTTCACCTGGCGAAGTGTTGACTCCATGGGTTATAGATGTCTACCAATCAGTCAAGTCGGTGAGTGGCACCCTTGGAGCACGTGGTGCATCCTGAAGGGCATGTCACGCAATAGAAGCAAACGAGGTGAGTGGCACCCTTGGAGCACGTGGTGCATCCTGAAGGGCACATCACGCAACAAAAAGAAACAAGGCGAGTGGCACCCTTGGAGCACGTAGTGCGTCCTGAAGGGCACGTCGCAGTGAGGGTGTTGATGAGACAAACCTAGATGACCCTAAAGACCTTAACTCCTAAAGAAATTCTCAAAATGACTCCCCTAATTAATTGTAGCCCAGTTCAAATCTAAACCTAAATTTAAAACATCTCTAAGATAAAACTTTGATGAGCCCTAAGAAAAGATCCTACAAAATAAAAAATAAACATAAGGGCGTAAAATAAAACCCTCCTAAGTGTTAGTTAAAGTCTTCTTAAATTAAGGGGGGGTAAAGTAATGAGGGAGATAAATTAATTGAAACCCATGGTTTTTAAATTATAAAAAAAAAAAGGGAAATAAAATTATTTAAAGTGTGGGGGGGTATAAAAGTTAGGATTTCAAAAAAATATAATGTAAAGACTTATAAGAGCATTTATCTTTTTGGGTTTGAAAGAAAAAAAAAGGAAAGGAATAAATAATAGAAATAAGGAAACTTGTAATAAAGGAAACTTAATAAAGGAAAGTAAGGGACATAGGGTAAAAAGAAAAAAAGAATCAGCAATTAATAACTTTCTATAATGAACAGAAATAGCAATATCTTTTAGGGAAAGTTATTAAAAGCATGTGAGGGGATCTAGGAACCCTAGGAGTAATTTTAGGAGAGACTATAGGGGGGGTGAGGGAAATGAGTCTTTTAATTATTAAAAAGAAATTAATTTTGGAGAAACGTGGGGGATGAGTGACACTTGGACGACAGAGAATTTTTAGAGGTTTGTCATTAAAAAAATTAAATTAATAATGATTTAGGAAAGTAGGTGGGTCTCTAATTTCTATAAAAGAAGAAGAAAAGAACGAAGAAGGAGGAACGGTTAGCATAACGCTACGCTGCCGGATTTTGGCTTCACTATTTTCTTGTGAGGAGTTGGGAATTTCTCAATGGTATTGGAGTGGTAGCTCTGCCTTGGAGGCGAGCTGAGAAGCTAGTCTTATCGTTGGATCTGTGTGGCCCCTTTGCGGCTCAGGGGGCTAAGGGGGAAGCAAAGTACCCCTAGCGATTGGTTGGGAGGTACCCGTGAGGTCGCTACGGTCGGCGAGTGGGAGCGACACGGAGCGCGGGAAGCGGCACAGAGCGTGGGACATCATCGAGGCGGGAGTTAAGGCAACAGTATGACTTGTAATTTAGTAGACTAGAATGCATTGCGATTTTCCTCTGTGAATAAAGTTATTTACCTCCGTTATTAGCGAGATGATGAAAATGTTTATGACTGAATTTTATTGAATAAAATTGTCCGAATTAGTTCTGGAATAAGTTCTGTGTTGCGCTGACCAACATATTTTTCCCATATATGCTGCGCTGCCAATCTATTGTTTCCGTATATGTTTGCGCTGCCATAGGTTTTTCCCTGGAAAAATTCCTTGTATCACTGGTGGCGGTCGGGTTCCTCCTGAGTTTATATTCACAACTTCAAATCCATCATTTTAAACTGGATTGTTTTTCTGTGCACAAGCTTGGTTTTTATTTCTCAATGTCTGTGGTTTTATTTCTCTGTGGGCACGCTCAAATTCTGTGGCCTTTTATTCTCTATGGGAAAATTCAATTTATGCGGCTTTTTGATTTTCTGAGGGTCGAATTCATTCTCTGTGGGCACTATAAAATTCTGGGGTGTTCCTGTTGCTGGGGCGTTCTGTGTATCACCGTGTGCCAGGGCGTTCGTTTTTCTTTCCTTCCCTCCCTCACCTTTGTCTGACAGCGAAAGTAATGAGGATTCTACCACCTGTGAATCCCAGACATTTATGTTGGTTCCTCATTTTCTCAATAACGCATGGAATTCGATAGATCGTTACTTCGTTGATTAAGAGGGATCGGTCTATGTGCATGTTTTCTGGATGATTTGGTTAAATGATTTGAAAATGCATCCCTGGTGTTTTTATTTTCGTCAGATCATTGTCCATTGATATTGGTAGTGTGCTGGCATTTCCTTCTGGTATTTTATTTTCGTGAGATCACTGTCAACTCGTTCTGGCAACTGGCGTTGGCAAGTCGTCCCTGGCATTTCCTTTTTATGAGATTAATTCTGAGATTTTGTTTTGGAATTTCGTACTGGTAATTTCATTCTGGCACTTCCATTGTAAGTTGGTTTCTGAATTGGTTCTAGTACAGTTGATTTGTGCATGTTTGCTGACAGTGGATTCCTAAACCAGAAATACATTCTCGTTTGGCCTCTTAATTATTCTATTTTTCCAGTGATCAGGTTATCCTTTCATCCAGCGTAACAATTCACTCCTCTGAATCCGTGCACTTCTTTTTTTGGTCTTTTAAATTCGTCATTGTTATGCAGATTAATACCCTGGAGCATTTGTCAGTGATATGCGTTTCTTCTAGATTGTCAGTGTTATGCGTTTCTCCTAGATTGTTTTTCAGTGTTATTCATTTCTTCTAGATTTTCAGTGTTATGCATTTCTTCTAGATTTGTTTTTCAGTGTTATGCGTTTCTTCTAGATTTGTTTTTCTTGCATTTATGACAGTCATAACCCTAAAATCTAGTTTCAGTGCCAAGGCTTTGTCAGCGCATTCTGCTCTAGCAATAGGTATTGGTATGGGTACCATATTATGCGGTAATGGAAATGTGGATGTATGTTAGTATTACACTTAAAATGTAAACGTAGGGATGATGCATATCCATGTAACGGTTGGGTTACCTTATGGCAGTGTTAGTGCATTTTAAATGTGATGATTTATGTTATGGAAATAAGATGGAGGGGTAACAATACACTAACTAGATTTATGTGAAGTAATGGTAGTTAGTGACCTAAATAATTATGACTAAATGCGTTAGATTGTGATGTTGGACATGTGGCTCTTAATTGTCAATATTCCTTAGATCGCTATATTTTAGCAACATAATTGAAATAGAATTCATCCAATTATTGTTAGTTATGGTACTTGAGTAGCACTATTTTAAGTTGCATTATTTAAATTGGAATTTCTTTTTAAGCCAAGTTATGGTATTAGAATAGCATCATGCAGTAGGCCAATTAGTGCCGCACCTTCCATCATATAGATGAAGGAGGATTAGCATAATCTCTCCCGGTTAAAAATTTAAATTTATATAGTAGATATTGAAACATCTAAATGTATGGGAAGCGAACTTGTTGCCAGGTTTTCGAAGTATAAAAGGCAAAGTGATTAACATGAACGGTAAATGTTATGGTAACTTTCTATGGTATAGGTAATATATAAGATGTTATGATTAAATTACTGCAGAGATATTAAGTGTAGCGCAATGTGGTATTAGTCATGGTGAAACTATTAAAGATATGTCGAATTGTCAATATATAATGCACAATATTTGAATGAAGTACAATCTGTTGTCTAGAGTTAGTATTTGGGATCCACGATTATTGGAACCTACCGGAGAAGTCGGTCTGTAATTTAAATTCCCTTTTTGTCATAGATAGCATCCGGTCTCAACTTTGGTGGGGCGTTGTTGGAGTCCTTCTGACTTGCGCCTTCCACAGAGGACGTTGTGGTCCCGGGATTTGGTTATACTAGTCATTGATCATTTATTTCATGTTCTGCTTGTGTCGGGCGAGGTATAGACACCTCCATGTAACCTTAGTACATATGTATGTGTGTGTGATTTTTCTGTGTAAAGAATCCAGTGCTGTATCAGTAGTCTCGGGCTATTTAAAGGCACAGTTTCCACTACTGCGACTCCCTAAAGATTTATTAGTTTCTGCCTGAGCAGTCGGCCAGGAGCCTGTCTAATCTTCTTTTGAGAAGACATAAGACTAAAAGCCCTGCTTTTCTGTGTAGAAATAGTAAACTCTATTGTTGGATTTTTCCATCTGTGACTATACTGTACTTAACACCTGGTGTCGTTTCTACTTACAACTGCTAGTTGTACGCCTTATGTCTAGGAACGTTTATTGCTTGTTGTCACTGTGATATGTCGGGGTCGTCTTGTTGTGTTCGTCTTTCTTGCATCTCGTTCTAGGTCTGGTTACTAGTTTTTGCCTAAGCAATCGGTCAGGAGCCTGTCTAATATTCTTTCGAGAAGACATAAGACTAAATGCCTTTCTTTCCTGTGCAGAAATAGTAACCCTAACACCATGGATTCTTCCCTCTGTGTTCTTACTGTGCACCCCCAGTATGTCTTAATGTTTTTGTTGTGCACCTTATGCCTATGGTCGTATATTGTTGCAGTTACTCGTTGTGTGTCTTCAGTCTTCTTGTGCTGAACTTCATGGTTGCATCTTGTTGGTTGTCGAGTGGTGACGTAGAGTCAAGTGTGGTTGTTACTTCTACACGCGTGCACACACCTTAAACAAAAAAACATTTTGCACCTGTTTTCAGAGTTGTTGTCGTAACGAGAAGGGCGTCACATTGGATATCATAAATTTTTATAATAACATTTTTTAATGTATAAGAGTTTATTCAAAAAGAGTAAATAGTACAATGGAAAATAACATTTATTCATATGTAATTTGTTTCTTGAAAAATAATTTATATAGAATGGATATGTATGAACTATCTATGCAATAGGAAAATGTTTATGGTAATTTTGCAATTATAGTTTCAATCATATTGAACTTTGTAATTTATAAAAATATCTTTGTATTTTTTATTTAAATTAAGTCTTTATGTTTCATATATATAATTTTAATATAAGTTCACCAATACATAATCTATAATAAATATCATTTAATGATAATAAACATCATGATGATGATCATATAACAAACATAAGCATCATCCAAAATATACATTTGAATTCGCTAACATCATATAATTATATATACCTATAGCACATATAAATATCATTAATTAGCTAGCACACAAATATAATAATCTAAGAGGGAATCATCATTGGGATCACATCTAATAAAACACAAGAATTGTCTAACATCATCATCATCACACATCTAGCAAACATCATTTAACATACACATATATCCAACACATTTAACAAAGATATCTAACATGATCTGACAATGTACACATCAACATCGACATATAAATTAATTAAGTACATTATCATGATCGACATGAAAAATGCACATCTAATGAACACTATTTTAACATACACATTTATTAAGCACATTTAAAAACTATATCTAACATCACCTAATAATATACACATCAACATCAACATATAAATTAAGTACATCAACATGAACAAAAAAAATGGACCATATATATATATACATATATCATGAACAAGTCAAATAACCACTATAACATCTCTGGTCCATTCGATGTGATAATCATATATCAACAATAGTGGAGGCTTGGTCTGTAGTCGAAGATGATGGATGGTCAGGAGAAAGTGGAAGGTCAACTCTCTGATGAGAAACAAGTGGTGGAGGAATAGGTGTTTCTAGCTCATCTAGGTGAGGTGAAGGAGGAGGAGGAGGATGCGGATGAAGGATCATGACCACCCTCATCAGTCGATGGGGTATTGTACGAAGGATTGTTAGATGAACAAGTACTAGAAGAACAAGTATTGGAGAAAGATTGTGGATCATCAACAACCATCCTTGCTACTAGTATCCTGGTAGCTTCGATGATATGATTCATAAGAGACATAATATCATGTGATATATCCCTCCAAATATCAAAGATCATAGGATCTACCCTAATTTCTTACATAATCAAAGGGTGGACTCCCACATCAACCGAAAGTTCATAGAGTCAGTCACTCAACTCCAACCTGACTCTACTATTTGGCCTCTGACGCATGTTGAGTACCTGCACCCAAGGACCCCGACTCGGTGCGGCCTCATGGATCTCCTCATTTGCATCTAGTGGGGGAGGAGGCCTGTCCCTAAGGTATGTGACAATATATGAAAAATATATAATACACAACAATAATTAGACAGTTTCATTAAATAATTTAATAAAACAAGTTAAATAATATGTTAGAATTATTTTTATTCAGATTAAGTAAGATAATAAAACAAAATTATATTAATTTAAGAAAAACACTAATATTACCTATAGCATCTCATGGCTCATTTGATGTGAATAGAATGTTCAAACATATTCGCCAATCCAACCCCATGTAAAGACATAAAACCTTTATGAACATGTGATCGACCTCATTGGCTAGTATCCTCAGTGCGTTAGTGAAAATCCTAGATAGAAACTTCGGTTGGCCCCTCTTGGGAATCATCTCACCCCACATGTGCATCTGCACCTGAGTCATCTGTAATGTCCTAGCTAATAGAACCTAGAATTAATTAAATTTAATCATAACATTGATATTTATAATTTCTTATACGGTTCTATATTCAGAAAAATAACATCAGCAACATAATAGTTTACAGTTTATGGATCAGCAAAATTCCAAATGGGCAACATTATATAAATGATATATTGAATAATGTACATAGTATAAATAACATATTGAATCATTATACGATAATGAACATGCCATAATAAAAAAAAGAAATACCTGTCTTGTGATTTGTTTCCCAACTCTGTTTGTCCAAGCTGAAGTTGAAACTGTGCCCAAGTTGCTCTGCCACACTTTGCCCAAAATTGAATCTTTCCTCCCAACCATATATGAATAGAACCTATCCGTCTCCCTAGCTCCAGGATTTCGTATAGATTCCTAGCCCCTGAGCCCAAAACTTCCAGCAGTAGATGCTCCCCTGTAACAGTCCAACAAATTCCTTAAGCCAAAACCAGAAATACAGTTTTCCAATCCCTCCCCTAGAAAATGCTCCAATACAATCTCCTACTCTCCCCAAAAATTCTCCCTGCCCCCCAAAATCAAAGGGTGCCCCTCTCAAATGTCTTTGCCCCTCATATCCCCCCGTCCATTCACCGCCTTTCCCCACCTTATCTCTCCATTCAATTCCAACCACCTTATCCCTCCATTCAATGCCAACTACCTTATCCCTCATTTCAATACGTTAAGTTTTTAATAAATTAAAATTTATTAAACTTTAATTCATTCCTCAAATATTTAATGAGTTAATTAATTAATTAATCGATTAATGAATATATATTAAACAATAATTAATTAATTATTATTATTAGTAAATAATAATTAATTAATTAATATACATTAGGACAATTAATTATTTAATTAATTAAACATAATAAACCTTAAACAATTATTTAACTTTGAAAATTAGTTATTGAACTAGGGTTGTTACATCATCGACCTAGAAGGTTGACGGACAAAAGTATGTCACGTCTCCATAAACCTCTAAAAAAATAAAAAAATAACTTTGAAGCAAAAGCGAGGTTCTCACTCCCATTTATCTTAGCATGACATCTATCTAGAGCTATACAAAATTGCCGCAAAAAAATGGTAGACCATCTAATCCATCGTGGCCTCTATATAAAATAATTAACATATACAAAAGAGCGTAGCTAATGCACTACCAATCACTAATAACGTGTAAAATGGTCGTCACTAACAATGACAGTCACCTAACCTCCTCTGCACTGAAAGAAGCAATTCGTAGTTGTCCACTATACGCCTAAAAATAAGCTAGACAAAGTACATTAACCCTAATATATCTTTAAGAGTACATGAGATGAATCTCTGTTGCAACATTGATTGGGACATCGGGGAACTAGGGAAAATCCTTCCCTCTCCTTATAGCCCATTGATAAAATATATATCGTCCTCAATGGGATGGTACCACTAATAAAGGCTAACACAAAACTCTTGTTGATGGACATCCCATTGACGGATCAGTTGCACCAAGAACCCAGAGTGCCCCTCATGGATGTAACCTCCTCATAGTACTTAAGAAGGCCTACATTCCTCAACAAGACTTGGGTAAATGCAATAATAGGAGGAGGGGACACAAACCTATCCCTCTCCCTCACCTCCCAATTTCGTACAACATTGTATAGGTCAACCCTATGTTCATGTTGTTGTTGTTTCTCTCTTTGTTGACATATAAGCATGATTAAGATATAAAATACATCATCCTCATACATAAAACATAAAAATAAATAGTAAATGATAAATTTATTTATCAATACGGAAAAAATAACTTTCTTCAAAAATTAAGTAAATTCCATCACCAATGTGCCCAAAAAATAGTCAAGTACTGCTCATGGTACCTATATTACTTGTGATCACCATCTATGATGTGCACATGTAACACAATACACCATATAAAATTTGTTATATTATTTTATACGGTGCGTTGTATAACCTTACCTCACTTGTGTGTTAAGGCTAACCAACACACCACCTAAAATAATAAAACTTAAAATCCCAAAGCACCGTAAAACCATTTAAAAAAAACTTATTACTATGGTGCATAGCATTTCTTGACACACACCGGTGTGTTACATGAAAGACAATGCACCACACCAACAATTTTAAAAAAATTGATAATCATAGTACTTCAAAATTTAGCCTCTAATTTGTTTATGGTGGTGCATTGGGTAATCATTAATGCACTAGTGAGTAAGTTTACCAGTGCACCAAATAAAATAATATATCTTATTTATGTGGTGGGGCATTTAACTCATCAGTTTCGTTCGTTAACATTATTTTAACACACCTCTAAAAATCAACTATATTATTTTAGGTGGTGCATGAGTAAAATTACCGACGGGTGAGTTAAATTTTACCCAATGTACCAGCACGTTAGAGTTTACAAACACACCTCCGAAAAATTAGGCATGGTGTTTCAGTGCACCTTGTAAATTTTCAGGGTGCACCATCCATGGTGTGAAACGAACGACTCGAACACACCGCACAAGAAAAAAAATTAAAATCATTGGAAATTTAACTGAATTTTCAATTTCAATCCACTAAGAGTTTAAGTTATAAAGAAATAAAGAAATTACCCCAACATTTTCTCATTGGGGAGAGTGGTTGCCATGTAGTCCCAGTGTTTGGAAAAATTCAAAAGCCACGCACTGAGAAAAATATGAAAGGAATGAAATAAATGGAATCACCAATGACAAGGAGCTTCAGAGAGGCCAAATTTGCACTGGTGTTGAGAGCTCTACAACACTGAAAAGGGTAAAAATGAATTTTACTACCGATGATTTTTTAAATATTTTTTTTAGTATTTTTTTTATTTAACCAATGCGTCAATATTTAAGTAGTGCACTAGAGTATATTTTGTTTTTAAATAACCCTACCATGGTGAACCAATTTTTACAACAACGGTGCACACCAGTGTATCAATATTTAAGTTGCGCACTAGAGTATATTTTTTTTTAAATAACCCTACCATCGTGCATCATCTTTTAGAGCATCATTGCATCCATAGTATAAAATTCACCAGTGTGTTATGTATTCATAAAAAAACCATAAAAAACCATCCTCTAAAACCTTTTCCCACTAGCCTCCACTGTAAACAAGTTTTTGGGTTATTTTTATAGAGGCTTCGACAAAAACCTTCGCTAGAGGGTCTTTTCCTTGTAGCACATATATATTCCAAACTCATTTCATCCATGGAATATCTCCCATAGTACTATATGTTGGTAATAAAAATGGTTTATGTTGTCATCAGATCAACTACATCCATATAATAGTGTTGCAAAATTTGGTTCCCCAAAGAATTTGTCATGAAAAAGAATTTATGGTATGAATCGTTCAAAAGGAGAAATTTGTATCCCTTTATTCTATAAAATTAAAATTAAATGAGATTTATTATACCCATGCACCATTTTTTTAGATATTTTTTCTGTAGAGGGAAGTTTTTTTTATAGGTCATGAAGAGATTCCATAACCTTTCTTTCTAAACATTACCATATAAATATGCATTTCTATATTTTAATTTTATTTTTATTAGCACTTCGATAGTCATTGATTCATCTAAGACTCTTGGCAATAATACTTGTACTCCTTGTAAATCTATAGGGACATTTATAACTGTTCTTGTGAGTCCAATTTAAACCTATTTTAATCAAATTTCCTTCTTTGTGCACATGCCATTGTTGGTGATACCGAACATTCCTCAAGATGTGATAATTTTCATAGATTTTAATTGAATATTGGGTTGAATATGTGAAGGGGATGTAAATGTACACGATTATCCATTGCTAATTTCCCCTTTTGAATGTTTTCATATTTCATTGTTAAGTTCAATAGTTTTACATCCTTTTCCAACTGTCAATCTTGAAAAATATGATATTGTGTTGTTGTAAACTTCAAACATGTCTATTTGGAGTTGCATATTCTCACATATCATGCATACATGTGTTGGTGTGTCTTTGAATGACTATAAATATTCTTCAATTTTTTCTTTTTTTACGTTTGTACATTTTTTTTAATGCAACACAAGAATGAATTTGTCTTCATATTTCTCATTTCACGTGTTGCAATATTGCAAATTTATTCTTTAGCAGTTTGATCAAGCTACTTTCAAGCATTGCACAATAAAGTTCCTGGATTCAATTTAGATGTGTGTATGTCTCTCTTGATATATTTTTTTTCATTTCCACACAATTTTTTGTTTTGTTTCTAACTATGCATTTTACTTCAATAGACAATTTAAGGCAAAGTTCTATTCAATGAAATTAGTATTTTTGTGTAATTTCCTATATTTAATAACAAATATTAAATACATGGGAACAAAATCATAAATGGATTTGAAATGATAATAAGTGATAATAAAAACATATAAATACAATTAAAGTAACCAACTAATATTAATATATTAGTAAGGAAGGTAATAAAAAGTAAAGAGAAATTACTAACTGTAGCGAATGGAAAATCTAAATTATATGATGAAAAATGGAACACATGGATGGATTCTATTTAATGAAGGAAGATAAGGGAGTGAAGGAGCTTTTTGTGGAAGGGAAATATTGAATTGAGGATTTAAATGTTGGCATAGGAGGTTGATTGAGGGGTATTTTTTTGGAAGGGAAATATTAAGTTGATTAATTATAGGTTGTCATAGAAGGTAGATATATTGATTGAGGGATCGATGGTTGTCAACTTCATTGACTAAGGGGTTGTTCGGGAGGAGAGTCGCCCCCCACAAATTTTTGCATATGGATGGATCAAATATATTACACTTAGCAGTTCCGTGTTCTCCAAATTTAAATCAATTTAACTCTATAACTCTCAGGTGATCATCAGAATACCCCTTGTTCTTCTTGATTATGCATGTAGAATTTAATTATCTTTATTTTCTTAGTTAATGGTTACAAATTACATTGTTTGATTTGTGTTTAATGTAGTAAGTTAGATTTGATTTTTAGAACATTACATATGGTATCAAAGCTTAGCTTTCAACTTTATTGGATCTTTGGGTTGCCATATTCTTCAAGACTAGTTGTTATTAATAATTTTATTATAAATATTTTTAAAAAATCTCAATGAAAAATATATCCTAGAATGTTTAAAAAAAATGAATATCAAACTGTACACCACATTGAATTGGTAATTTTGAAATAAAAATATGGCATCTAATTGAAAATTTTGGAATAAAAATATAAAAACTTTTCATATATGAAATTATTGTCATGCACTAATCCAATGATTGGAAACGTAGGTAAACTTACCACACATAAAAAAAAATCCCATGCAGTAATCTAATGATCAATGAAAACTGGTGTGTATCTATATTTCATTTTGGCATGATATATTTCATTTTAAACCCTTATTTGTATATACATTAGTTCATGGAAATCATCCAGTGATTGAATCATGTTTAAGGAATTCTATCCCTAGCTTAATTATAATCACTGGCATTTAAGTTTGGAAGGAAGGGAGTAGGGTTTTACGTTTTAAACTACCAAGTTAACCATACCATTTCTCTGAGATTATATTGGGTGACCATTATAAATATCATTGCAACGATTGCATAAGATCTCGTTGTTTTGTTCTCATACTGCACAGATATTTTCAAATAGTCATATGGGATATCTAATCTTATCTTATATCAATCATGATTTTTTTCTGATTTATTCATGAAGTAGTATCAAGATTGACTGAAAAACCAGACCAACATTACCATAATAGGATTAGGTTATAAATCCATTATTTTCGAGCCAATAATTGCATTTTTGGATCTCGGGTTGAACGAGAAAAACATATATACAGTCCAATTCTAAAATAATAAGAACTACATGCAATAAGAGGTCAGAAAACCAATCGTTAGTGTATTGAGCGCTCGATGATGTAGGAGCATTGAAAACAAGGTTATAGTTGAACCTGAATGTTAGAATGAGGATGATGATGGTGACATAGTGGGAGTAATAGGTACAGGAATGAAGACTTGAGATGGAAGAATGGTTCATGAGCCATGTACTAGAAGGAGTTTTCATGTATTCAGGTGGATGGTTATTCTTTTATATGGAATTCAACAATGTTAATGTGTTGCAGATACAAGATGAAATAATATTGAGGATGACCAAGGAAGAAAACCAAATAAAATCTTATTTGAAGAAAAAATGAGCACACGGGAAAACATGGAGAAGATACCAATTTAATGAAGAATACTCATTTAAGAGGGACTTGAGGGAATAATTCCTACTTGTAATGTTTAATGAATAATATGATGGAAAATTTAATAATGTATAATTATTCTAGAATGACTACGAAAAAATGAGAAATGGAGATAAATTAGTAGATGTAGGGATGAATATTGTTGAGAGAATCATGAAGATCTTGTGGAGAGATCATAGGAGATCCTTAGGGAGATAGTTGAGGAAACAATGGAATTAATTTTCCAATGATGATGATGATGTATCTGTTATGGTCACCTCATATTATATAAATGGACCATACGTGCAATAGTGTAACATTGATAAATGATTGTTTAATAAAATTTCCCCTTTTGGGGGGTTTGCGAGTATATTTTTCAATGTCCCTTGCTTTGTATGTATTATTGTGTGTGCTTTGGTGCATATTTTTTGGTATCAAAGTGATGGTTACAAAGCTATGATGTCAAAGGTGTTTGCAGATTCCCTTGGAATTGTGTTGTTGCAAAATCTGGAGAGGTGTCTCTTGTAGAGTTATTCGTCAATTTAATATGTGACCACATTATAAATATGATGAGTAGATTCCAATTGATATATGCAGTATTGAGAGATTCAAATTATGTGAAATTGGTGCAATAATGTGTTTATTGTTGTGGTATAATATATTTATGGTTGCAACAAAGAATCATCCCATAATTAAGTGCAAGACTAGATTTGGAGATTTGGGTGGAGAGCAACGTTAGCATTCTTCTCCTTGTTGTGATGTATAGAGAGACATAGTGTATCCATGTTACAAGCTACAATGTCTCATAGTTCCCACCAATCTCTCACATTTCTCCCCAATTGAAAGAGAGGATTGAAAAGTCCACAATGGAGTGCTTGACTTCAACTATATGTATTTATGGGCCGTGTTAAACCCCTGGTGTCAGAACTGCTAATATTTTTTAGGAGTTTTAATCTCGTTAATTACTTGTAGTTATTTTTGAAACCACTTGATATTTAATTCAAATACTAACCATAAAATTGTCAAATGTATAATATTTATACATGCAACAAGAGATCGATTTGTGTGTTCATTCTTCAATATTTTCTGTGTATTCTTCTTTCTTTATTACTTTCATGGTATGAGAGGCATCGATTGGGAGAAGATATTGTTATTGTGTTCCCCCACTCTCTAACAATGAATAACCCTCTTCCCACCAGTTTGGAGAAGCGTTTTCCACTAGTTTTAATAAGAGCCATGGAGTTGCCGCTAGTTTGGAGAAGACTCGTCACCGCTAAAGTGGAAGAGGGTCACTGGTTGAGAAAATCCTTTGATTGGGATTCATAGTCTTTGATTTCCTTTTACAATAAATCAAATAAATTTCCATTGTTTAATGATCCATTGATTTTTCTCAAGAGTATTTTGTGAAATTCTGAGTTTCTTTGAAAGTTTGATTGGAATTTGAAAAGTGGTTTAAAAAAATTGTGGGTGATATTTTTGGAAATAAACAAATGTGGTTTAGAACTCATTTTGAAACCCTCAAGATGAGTGAAACAAAAAGTGTTGATCAGTTTATGATTAAATTTATGGGTATTATGGACCAATTTAGGATTAATGGCGAAAACGAGATCACAGACCAAAGACTTGTTGAAAAAGTTCTTAGAAGTTTACCTACGAAATTTGAAATGGTAGTCACTACTCTTCTTGAGTTGAAATATTTAACCAATTTTTATATAGAATAATTGATTGGTTAATTTTTATCTCATGAAGAAAGGATGAACTTGGATCTTGGTTCTTTAGAACATGCATTCCATACTAAGGTATCCATGGAAAGAGGTAGAGGCAGAGGTTTTCATGGAAGAAGAGGACATGGTCGAGGATGTTTTGAGACAAAAGATAAACCTGAACAAACAAAAGACAAGTCAGAGTAATCAATATCATCTTCACAAGATCATGGCCAAAGATGGACAAGAAAATTAGAAATTCAATGTTGTTATTGTAAAAAGTATGGTCACCATATATATGAATGTCATAAATTGCAATATAAAAATAGACCTAATGTCACAAAAAATGAAACATCTGATACTTTGTTTCTTTCCTGTCAAGTATCTGAGCAAATTTTTGACAAGAATGTTTGGTTGCTAGATAGTGGATGTAGCAATCATACGAATGGTCACAATGATTTTCTTTCTAATATTACATTTCTTATTACTATTATTAGTTTGGGTGATGATCATTCAGTCAAAGCCTCAAAAAACGTTGTTGTGCCAGTTTTAACAAACCGGGGTGAAGTGAAAACTATTTATGATGTTCACTATGTACCAAATATCAAACACAATTTGTTGAGTGTAGGGAAATTAATGGTGCATGGTTATGATGTTACTTTCCATAACAATACTTACACAATTCTTAATCAAACTAAAAGACTTGTTACGATCTTGGTACAATAGAATTGATAATTATTTACTCAAAAATTGTTTCACTAGGAGCAACAATGAGCCTACTTTTTATATCAAGGTAAATGAGAAAGATGATATTCTCATCCTATGTCTTTATGTTGAAGACATTATCTACACAGGAAACATGATGTTAGATGAATTTAAAAAAACCATGAAAAATGAGTTTGAAATGATAGATATTGGATTAATGAAGTATTTCCTAGGCATTGAAGTAGAACAATCTAGTCATGGTGTATTTATTAGTTGACAAAAGTATATTGTTGATGTTTTAAAAAAGTTTAAGATGAAAAAGTGTAAACCTGGTGAGACTCCTATTGCTCTTGGCACTAACTTAAGCAAGGAATATTTGGGATCAATTGCTAATTCCACATTGTATAAACAACTTGTTGGTAGTCTTATGTATCTTACTACTACAAGACCTGACATAGCATATGCAACAAGTTTCATTTCCAGGTTTATGGAATATCCTAAGGATTCTCATTGGAAAGTCGGTAAGACGATTTTAATACACATTGCAGGTACAACCACTTATGGTTTGTGGTACATAGTTTCAACAGTATGCTTACACATATGAAGACAATATTGACGACATAAAAAGTACTTTGGGATATGCTTTTCTTTTTGGAAAGAATTTGATTTCATGGGAATCTAAGAAGCATCCCATAGTTCCCATCTCTGATGGAGAAGGATAATATGTAGTGGAAACAACAACAACATGACATGCACTTTGACTTAAAAAACTTTTGATTGATTTTGGATATAGGATAAAGAACCTGTTTCGATTTTTTGTGACTATCGTTGTCATTTCTTTGTCAAAGAATAATGTGTTTCATCATAAAAAAAAGAACATAGATACTCGATTTAATTTCATTTGTGAACTTGTCAAAGATGGTGATATTTCTCTCAAATTTTGTGGTTCTAAATACCAAATAGCCAATATCTTCACTAAGCCTTTGGGAAAAGATGTTTTTCAATTTCAATGGCATCCTCAAGATTAAGAGGGAGTGTTAGGAGCTTTAATCTCATTAATTACTTGTAGTTAGTTTTTAAACTACTTGATAGTTACTTCAGTTACTAACAGTAAAATGGTCAAAGAGATCGATTTGTTCTTTCATTCTTCAAATTTTTTCTTATATTCTTCTTTTTCTTTCTGTATTATTTTCAATATTCGGGGTCACAAATGAGCATTGAATTGTTAGTAAAATTTGATTTCCAGATTTTGATTGATTTAGTGAGAGTGAAGACAAGAGGACTCTGAAAGAAGAGCATCAAAATCTCTAAAATGTGTTGATATATTGGATCTCGTGAGTATAGATATGTTGAAGGAAGTGTTGTTCTATGCTATGTGCTATCAGGACTGCAAGCAGAAGGTGAATGAATCGTAGATGGTGGCTTCACAACCCATGTGAAACAAATGCCCATTGAAAAGAGAGATCATATCAGATCCGAGGCCAAAACTCCCCACATGAACACGAAATTTATTATTGACAATGGCACTAGATACATGAAGGTGGGTTAAGAGTTGAGGAATTTGAACAATTCGTCGCTGAAGAGTATGGGAAATCCCAGGTCGATACTCATATGGAATTTTGGAGATAGCAACATCGATGGTGTTGCGAATATGTGTATGTTTGGGACCAGTCGTATGGCTCGAGCATAGGTTTCTTTGTTCTTTGTATCCATGTGCAACAATATTCAACCAAAATGGATTCGACTAGGATATCTCATAGTGTAGAATTATTGTACAATTTTTCATATATTGTGATCAATATTGTTTATCTTTATACAACAGTGTTGGATACTTGTCTGAATTATAATTTCATGTAGCAAATCTTCCTCTTTGTCCAAAATTTAAAATATATGCCTGAAGACTAGGATGGCACTACAAAAGATCCAGATGAAGAGTTGTGGGAGATATCTCAGAGGGGGGACGAAATGCTCCATCAGGAATTTGTGTAGCGTATGAATCCGTAAGTCTAAATGTCAAAAATATAGCCGAAGGAGACCACCTGCATCCCTGGTAAGGTTAAATGTCAAAAATATATTCGAAGGAGACCACCTGCAGGGGTACCATTGGGTCTTAAGAAAGAAGCTCCACCAACAAACGTGGTTGATGATTTTACATCTCTTTTTACTGCACCGTCTTCTGAAGAGTTTCAAGAATTTGAAGGTGAAATTGAAGAGAGAAGGAGATTTGTAAAAACATTGGATGTTGATATTAAATGGTGGGAAACATGAAATTGGAGAGAATTTCTATCAACATTACAATATATTCTTTGGCCCGAAGCTGGCTGGGAGCCAATATTATTGAAATATTTTATTGTTTCTTCTTCTGAGAAGAAATTTTATAGGAAGGCCACTTTGTGTGTGCACCCAGATAAGGAGTGGTTGTTAAGGTCCTAACTCGCACATAGGTAGATCAATGTATTCGAATGTAATAAAGGTCAATATTAATAAGGCCTTTCAATAAAATAGAATAAGGCAGATGTAAGAAGAGCTAATAGAAGATTCCACTTCTAGAAGGATCTTCCTCTAGATGCTTCTCTTAATAGACATATTTAGTATAAATAAGGGTCAACGATATGAAAACCCTAGCTTGGAGATTATTGTAACAGAGTGTTGCTCGATTGGAGCTCGCCCCCTCAAAGAGGCCTGTGAACATTGCTTTCTGAATCAAAGTGTTATTTCTATTGTTGTTCTTATATCATTTCTGTGTTATTGTGAAGATTATGCTTGATATTTTACTATTATTCTACCATTTCTAGCATTTTATTTTTGTTCTGCATATTTTATATATCTGGTATCTTGCAAGTGGTATTAGAGCACTTTCCTTGGCAGAAATTGTGGGTATTTTTTTTCAGGGTAGAGACGCATTCCGGTGTCTTTAAGCCATAGAGATCTGTCATTACGTGCATAAACCCGTGGTTGAGGGATTCATACATGCAGGAAATACAAGTGGTTCTTAAGCGCACATCTGTTGGCCACCCTTGTAACCCCTGTTGGTACCCCTTCGAGTGGTAGCGCATCAGACAACACCTGTGGACAGATCGGCCTGGCTTTCTTGAAGCCCTCTTTAGATAAACCTATAGGCCACCGGACTTCTATAGTGTCACCGAGAACATCACTCGGGAAGATACTCTCTAGTACCTGGGTAGTTGGGTAGTACGGCTAAGGGTATGGTCTATCCTCCTTAGTTAGTGCCTTGAGATATTGGGTTGGGTACTACTATTGGACCCCACACGTATATCAGAGAGCTATAGCATAGGGAAAACCCTTGTCTGTAGAACCCTTGAATACCTAACCCTTGGGGAACATAAACATAAACATAAACAAATTAAACTGGCGAGATCTATTTCCGTGCATCTGTGTTCGGGTTGCCAAGTAAATACACATTTCTTTCTGGTTAAGAATATGGGGATTTCAACATTGCAACATTCTTCAGACCAANCCATTATTTGAGACCTATTCCATTAGATTCATCTCTTCTCCCTTATCACATCCATCCATATCATTTTTCTGCAAAAATTTCTGACCCTGCCCTCTCCCTTTTTAGTTCACCCATCCTCATGGCCCATACCCGTAGTGAAGAACAAGAGTCTCGCTTCAACACCTTGCAATATGGTTTCCTCGAGACCCAACAAGAAGTGCAACAACTCAGTGCTACTATTGCCTCCCGTGATACATCCATCAATACCACCATAAATGCATCTGTAAATGCAGTCGTGTAGTCCATAATGGAGGAAGTCAAACACGAACTGAACACCCAGCTTGAATCTGTCTTTACATCACTCTGCACGAAACTCAAGATCCCTATCGATGACTCTTTTCCTGATGCACATACAAAGACAAGAGGTGAAACTTCTTCCCATTCCTTTCAGCCCCATCACTTTCCACGGGACATACGCCTTCTGCATGTGGATGTAACCAAATTTGATGGCTTGGACCCCACTGGTTGGGTCACCCAAATGGAACATTATTTCTCTCTCTACAACATTACAGATGACTTGGCCAAACTCCAGTATGGTGTTCTCCATCTAGATCAAGAACGCTGGCAATGGTGGAAATGGAGAAAAACTTCTCATCAAGGGTATATTTCTTGGACCCAATTTGTGACTGAGCTTTATGAATGCTTTGACACTGACACCAACCATTTGGGCCGTTTGACAAAATCGAAGCAATCAGGCACAGTAGAGGACTTCATAGTTGCATTTGAGCGCTTGGATTTTCGAATAGAGAACATGAATGATGCTTTCCTTCGAGAGTGTTTTATCAGTGGCCTCAAGGAGGATATTTGGGCCCATGTCCTCATGGATGAACCTACGACTTGGGTGGAGGCTACTAAAAAAGA
The DNA here is from genome assembly GCA_009831015.1 of Picea engelmannii. Lineage (NCBI taxonomy): Eukaryota > Viridiplantae > Streptophyta > Pinopsida > Pinales > Pinaceae > Picea > Picea engelmannii. Next base: position 278,689 of record ML777100.1, read on the forward strand.
TAAAGAAGCACAACAAATTGTTTCCTTTCAAAACCGTAAGCCTTCCTTTATCCCTTGCCCTAAACCAATAAACCCCACTACTCCCATCGCCTCATTAAAGATCCAAAAATTGACCAGGGATGAAATGGCTGAATGCCAACTCAAAGGCCTCTATTATAATTGTGATGAAAAATATTTCCCAGGCCACAAATGTAAGGAACATAATCTTTTTATGGCCATCTCTGAGGATATTCCGGAATAGGACGTTGACACTCCCCTTGTGCCCAAGTCACCAGAAATCACTGACATAAACCCTCCCTCTGACCTTCCCGAAGTGGAACCAATCATTTCCCTCAATGATCTCACCGGATTCTCTGCCGCCCAAACCCTCAATTTAATCGGTTACATCAAGCACTGAAAGGTCATCATTCTGGTTGATAGTGGCAACACCCATAATTTTATTCATCGCCGCATTGCCCAAGAAACCCATTGCTACATCTATGCTGTCAAAAAATTCCAAATCATGATTTCCAATGGTGGTTCTATGAAATGTGGCGGGCGTTGTGAAAATGTGCATCTCCAAATTGGTGACTACCACCTAAAATCCCATATGTTTTCTATTGACATGGGCGGTTGTGAGATTTTGTTGGGTGCAGACTGGCTAAGGACTTTGGGTCCCATTCTCATGGATTTTCATAACTTAACCATGCAATTCGACCAAGGAGGCCACCAATATAAATTCCAAGGTATCACTACTGGTTCACCTGAGGTCATCAGTTCTCATCGCATGGAAAAACTGTTCAAAAAAGGTCATTCTGGTGTCATTGCCCAACTCCACGCCATACAAGCCACAGAGACACCCCGAGTGCCCCAAGACCTCCAAACCCTCCTTTCTAAACATAAAATGGTATTTTCCACTCCCCAAGGACTCCCGCCTTCCCACGATGTTCATGATCATTCCATTCCCCTTGTCTGAGGAAGCCTTCCCCCCAATATCTGTCCATATCTCCACCCCTTTGCACAAAAAAATGAAATTGAAAAAATGGTCCAGGAACTCCTTACTGTCAGTGTCATTCGTCCTAGTATGAGCCCTTACTCCTCTCCGATCGTCATGGTATTGAAGAAAGAAGATTCTTGGAGAATGTTTTCTGACTTATGTGCTCTCAACAAACTAACCATCAAAGACAAATTTCCCATTCCTGTCATTGATGACCTCCTGGATGAATTGAGTGGTGCCCAATTCTTTACCAAACTTGATCTTCGCTCGGGCTATCACCAGATACATATGAAAGAGGCCGACATTTCTAAGACCTCCTTTCGCACTCATGAGGGCCACTATGAGTTTTTGGTCATGCCCTTTGGTTTGTGTAATGCCCCCTCCACCTTCCAGAGCCTCATGAACCATGTCTTCTACACTTTCTCCGTCATTTTGTCTTAGTTTTCTTTGATGATATCCTCATCTATAGAAAAACATGGATAGAACATCTTACTCATGTGGATCAAGTTCTCTTCCTACTCTCTCAGCTCCAACGTTTCCTGAAACAGTCCAAATGTGATTTTGGTGCCTCAGAAGTTGAATACTTGGGTCATCTGGTGGGAAAGGATGGCATTAGGGTGGACCCAAAAAAGATTAAAGCTATGCAATACTGGCCACACCCAAAGACTCTCAAAAGATTGCGTGGATTTTTGGGCCTCACTGGGTATTATCGTAAGTTCGTTAAGAACTACGGAAATATTGCAGCACCTCTCACGACTCTCCTCAAAAAGAACTCTTTCACTTGGACTCCAGCAGTTGCTCAAGATTTTCAAACCTTGAAGATGGCCATGTGCACCACTCCGGTTCTAGCCCTTCCTAACTTCACAAAGACCTTTATGTTGGAATGTGACGCCTCAGGGAAAGGAATCAGTGTTGTCCTTATGCAAGAGGGTCGACCTTTGGCCTTCACTATCAAGCAACTATCTGAAAGAAATCTGGGAAAACCCATTTATGAAAAAGAAATGTTGGCGATTCTTCATGTTGTGGAGTTGTGGCATCCTTATCTCTTAGGGAAACGCTTCCAAATTAAGACCGACCATCAAATCCTCAAGTACTTTCTGGAACAATGCATTTCCTCCCAGGAATAACAAAAATGGGTGACTAAGCTCTTTGGATATGATTATGAGATCATTTACAAGAAGGGAAAAGACAATGTCATGGTGGACGCACTGTCCCGGAAATATGAAGACGAAGGATCCATTTTTTCTCTTTTCTTCATTGTACCCGATTGGCTCCAAGCTGTGTACCAGGAATGGATTCAAGATACCAAAAGTTTGCATCTGATCCAGCAACTACAGAACAAGGCTCTGGCTCCCCTAGGGTACTCCTGGCTCCAGGATGAGCTTCGATACAAAGGCCTCATGTATTTAAAAAAACAATCCCAGCTCAAATCCACGGTACTTTGTGAGCTTCATGCTACACCCACAACGGGGCACTCAGGGTTCACCAAAACATATGACCGAGTCAAACATTCTTTTTTCTGGGATGGTATGAAACAGGACATCCATAAGTTTGTCACTGAATGTGAGGTGTGTCAATGCAATAAGGGAGAAACAGTCAAATCTCCAGGCACCCTCCAACCACTTCCGATCCCCCCTGCTATTTGGAAGGATATCTCTATGGAATTTATTATAGGCTTACCCAAATCGGGGAATAAATCAGTCATAATGGTGGTGGTGGATCGCCTTTCCAAGTATGCTCATTTTCACGCTCTTCACCACCCATTTACTACATCCATGGTGGCTCAAATTTTCATGGACTATGTCTTCAAGATTCATGGCATGCCGCACTCTATTGTTTCTGATCGAGACCCAACTTTCACAAGCAATTTCTGGCAAGAACTATTTAATCTACAAGGCACACAATTGCATATCAGCTCATCTTATCATCCCCAGATGGATGGTCAAATGGAATTTGTCAACAAGTGTTTGGAAACATATCTGAGGTGCTTTGCCTCTGAAAAAAAACACCAGTGGGCTCAATGGTTACCCCTCGTCAAATGGTGGTACAACACTACATACCATACAACCACTCGCATGACTCCTTTTGAAGTGGTATATGGACAAAAGACACCTTCAGTTCTCTCATACTTAACGAGTACCTCGAAGGTCCAGGCGGTTGATCAAACACTTACAGTCCGAGAGGATATCCTTCGTACCCTTAAAGAGAAATTGGTCATGGCACATAATAGAATGAAGCAGCAAGAAGATCAAGGTCTCTCTGAATGTCAATTTGTAGAAGGGGATCAGGTGTTTCTGAGAGTGAAACCATATAAGCAAACTTCCCTCAAGGCCGAGCATTGTCAGAAGCTAGCACCCAAATTTTATGGCCCTTACACAGTTCTCAAGTGTGTGGGACAAGTCACATATTAGTTAGATCTGCCCAGTCAGTCGAAGCTACATCCTGTTTTTCATTTTTTATGCTTGAAGAAGGTGATTGGAACCAGGTTCCAAATTCAAACCAACCTTCCAGAGTTAGCTGAAGAAGGATCCATTTGGCTACAACCAGAAGTAGTTTTGGACCAGTGTGAGCATTGCCTATGTCAGACAACCATCAAGGAAGTGCTAGTAGAGTGGAAAGATATGACTCCAGCAGATGCCACTTGGGAACCAACTACCATTATGCAACAGTTTCCACATCTCAAGCCTTGAGGACAAGGCTATTTTTAAGGGGGCGGACATGTTAAGGTCCTAACTCGCACATAGGTAGATCAATGTATTCGAATGTAATAAAGGTCAATATTAATAAGGCCTTTCAATAAAATAGAATAAGGTGGATGTAATAATACCTAATAGAAGCTTCCGCTTCTTGAAGGATCTTCCTCTAGATGCTTCTCTTAATAGACATATTTAGTATAAATAAGGGTCGAGGGTATGAAAACCCTATCTTGGATATTATTGTAACAGAGCGCTGCTCGATTGGAGGTTGCCCCCTCAAAGAGGCCTATGAACATTTCTTTCTGAATCAAAGTGCTATTTCTATTGCTATTCTTATATCATTTATGTGTTATTGTGAAGATTATGCTGGATATTTTACTATTATTCTGCCATTTCTAGCATTTTATTTTTGTTCTGCATATTTTATATATTTGGTATCTTGCAGTGGAAAAAGGGTGCAACTATCCAACATAAATATATTGTTGATAAAGTTTTTGATCTCTTAAAAGGAGGCATGAAACAAATTCAATTTAGAAGAACTCTTCTAGTAATGAATGTTTTGATTCTTTTGATAACTAGATGTTTTCTTCAATAAGATCAGAGCACAGTTGTGAAGGTCACTTTCATTTCAACTTGATTTTAAAGGTTCCACTATTATTTTATAGGTATGAAATTTAGATTCATGGATATTTTTTGTCACCATCAATATAGAATTACAACCAATTTCCGGACGATATTCTAGTTCATGAGTCAATTTGTGTGAATTTTGTAGAGGGTTGTGTCGCACTCTAATAGGTCTATGTTGTTTTGGGTTTTTTATGGAAGGCAATTTATTGTCTTACAATATGATTTTTTTTTGTGAATGTTTAAGCCATTATTATAGTTGTTTGCATTTCATTAGATAAAAATAGCATAATCCAAGATCACTGAGAAATAAACAATCACAAGAGACACATTATTTATCCTGGGAAACCCTCTAGAGGAAGAAAACCCAACAAAACTTCCTTAATATAGATAGACAATACAATGCCAAGAGATCTCTTAAACTAATATAGAAATTCCTATCCCAGATATGCGCCAGTCTCTCTCTCCTTATTCTCCAACAGCAAATCCGAAACTTGTCTCTCAATGAGCAAGTGAGTTGTGTGTCTAAGTGAGGAACTAGCCTCCTTATTTATATTAGACTGGCATGTTTGAAGTGTCTCTTCACTGGCAGGGCTGACTTCTCCCACTGGGTGGTTATAACCACCTTAATTATATTATGGGGCTTCTTTAATATCCGTTGGGGCTGACTTCTTATTCTGCCTATTATAATTAACATTTGACCAATCCACAAAAGGGGATTTGTTCTTATTACAATAGTTGACAAGATCAATCCACAACGGGGATTAATCCAATGAATAATGTATCAAATAATAATAAGAATACTCTTTGCAGTTACATTATTTCAACACTCCCGCTTAACAAGAAGGGTATTCTTCAACAGCATCATGCGAGAGAGAGAGGACAACATCATCAACAACATCAAGTGGGTGAGAGGACAACATCATCAATATCATCTTGGAACACTGACTAGCATATCTATAAATCATCGAAAGTTTTCTTCATCAGTGACATCGTCATTCTCAAAGGAATGCCATCATCATATGCATCAATATGTATTAGTATAAAAATTGATACATCATCATCATCACAACACAAGGCTGGCTCATCATAATAAAATACTGTCTTTACATCACAGCTGTCAAGATGGAAGCTCAGTACTTGTCTCATCTCAATGTCTTTCTTTACATCACAGTACTCAGGCTGGAAGCAAGATACTAGATTGTCTTTACATCATAGCTCTCAAGATAGAAGCATAGTACTAGTATCATCTCATCATCTTTCTTTATATCACAGCACTCAATATGGAAGCAAGATACTCATCTTTCTTTACATCACAACCATCAGGTTGGAAGTAGGATACTAGACTGGATTTACGTCACAACTATCCAGTCGGAAGCTCAGTGCTAGTCTCATCATATCATCTCGATTTACATCACAACCGTCAAGTCGGAAGAAAGGTACAAATCCTTCTTTACGTCACAACCATCAAGTTGGAAGCAGGGAACTAGACTTGCTTTACGTCTGGCAACTAGCTCAGAAGAAAGGGACATCTCATCTTTCTTTACGTATGACATCTAGGTTAGAATAAAGGAATGTCTCATCTTGCTTTACGTCTGACAACTAGGTCAGAACTAAGGAACATCTCATCTTTCTGTACATATGATAACTAGGTTAGAATCAAGGAACATCTCATCTTTCTTTATTTCTAACAACTAGGTCAGAAGAAAGGAACATCTCATCTTGCTTTACGTCTGACAACTAGGTCAGAAGTAAGGAACACAGAAGCTACTCCCCCTTTCGAGGAAGGTCCTTTCGGACTATGCCAAGCTTATCTTGGAAGTACTCAAACTTCACACAAGATAGGGGATTGGTCAACACGTCAACAACCTGTTCATCTTTGCTAATGTACTGGAGCTTTAAGGCTCCTCTCTATACCATGTCACTGATGTAATGATAATAGATCTCTATGTGCTTCGACCTTTCGTGGAATACAGGATTCTCTGTCATTTTTATGCAGCTCTAGTTGTTACATAGAATCAAATTTGCTCTCATCTCTAATTCAAATAGGTCGGTCAAAAACTTTCGAAGCCATATAGCTTCATGGCTGGCATAACATGCAGCGATGTATTATGCTTCCACTGTGCTGAGAGAAATACTAGATTGCTTCTTACTCTACCACGAGATCATAGTTGATCCCAAACTGAAACAACATCCTGAAGTGATTTTCCTGTCAGAAACACTTCCTGCCCAATCTTCATCAGTATATCCACTCAATGTGAAATCATGATCTCCATCATTGTTGAGACCATAATCTATTGTAACTTTAAGGTACCTCATCACATGTTTTGCATCCACTAGGTGAACACGTCTGGGTTCTACCAGAAAATGACTAAAGGTGTTCATGGAAAAACAAATGTCTGGTCTGGTGTTCGTCAGGTACATTAGTGATCCAATAATATGTCTGTACAGTGTGGCATCAATCAACTCTGATGAATTATCAACCAACATCTTCATCTTCGCTTCCATGGGCGTATCCATGGGCTTGCATTCAAACATGTCGAATCTCTTCAAGATTTCGACTGTGTACTTCCCTTGGTCAAGGAAGTTCTTCTAAGGACACTTCCATACCTCAAGACCTAAGAAATAATTCATTAGACCAAGGTATTTCATTTCAAATTATGAGGAAAGTCTCTTTTTACATCCAGTGATGAGCTTTTCTTCTCCAATTAAGAATAAGTCATCCACATATAGCAGTAAGATTACTGGCTCATTGTTCATGATTTTGAAGTAGAGGTTAGAGTTTTCTTTACTTTCGGTAAATCCTAATCTCATCAAGAAACTATCTATATGGCCATACCAAGCTCTAGGACCTTGCTTCAATCTGTATAAGGCTTTCTTCAATCCGCAGACATGAGACTTCCTATATTCAACCTCAAATCCTTGAGGTTTCTCTATATACACTTCCTCTTCGATGACATATTTTTGGAAAGTTGTCTTCACATCCATCTGGTGCAACTTCCACTTCATCTTAGCTGCAAGAGCTATGATGGTTCTGATCGAAGTGTATCTAGCCACATGAGCGAATTTCTCTTCATAGTCAATGCCTTCCTTCTGGGAAAAGCCATGAGCGACAAATCTTGCTTTATACTTCTCAATACTTCCATCAGCAACATGTTTTATTTTGAAGAGCCATCTGGAGGATACCACATATTTATTCTTTGGTCTGGGAACTATTTCCCATACTTTGTTCTTCATTATGGATTTGTATTCCTTTGTCATGGCATCTGCCCATTCTTTCCTCTGAATGGATTCTTCAAAGAAGGTAGGCTCCTCTTCTATAAGATCACACATCAAAGCCGTATAATTGGAGAATGACTTTGGTCTTTTCACCTGTCTCATAGTTCCTTGGGGAACACATTATTTCTCTCCATATTGAATAAGCTCTCTAGCCCAAGCTGGCTTTATTTTATGGAGGATCGTCATCTAAGGAGGTTCTTTCACTTCTACTATATCATGGTCTTCTAGAAGTTCCTCATCAGGGGAAGTTACGACTTCCCTCACTGGTTCTTCAGCTCTAGGAACCTCCCTCATTGTAGTATTGGGGATTATGGGTTCCTCTTCATATACCTCTTGAAGCTGGCATAGTTTAAATTTCTTGAGCACTGCATATTCATCAAAGGTCACATCCCTATTGATCTCAATGTGATGTTGACCTAGTATATAGATTCTGAAGGCCTTGGAGACCTCACAGTATCCCACAAATATTCCCTTCATTCCTGAAGGGTCCAACTCGTTTCTCTTTTCTTTAGGTATATGAATAAACACTGGACAACCAAATATTTTTAAATGGCTTACCTCTGTCTTCTTTCCGGTGAAAATCTCTTCTGGTGTCTTGAGCCCAAGTGCACTATGGGACAATTGGTTATGCAGATAAATATTTTCCATTGTTTCTTTTGCCCATAAGCATATAGGAAGATCTTGATCATGGATCATAGTCTTCACAACTTCCAGTATCGTTCTGTTGTTTCGTTCAGCTACACCATTTTTTTGGGGATAATAGGAAGTAGTGAGTTCCCTCTTGATCCCAAAATCTTTGTAGAAGTTCACAAAGTCTTTTGAGGTATATTCTCCTCCATTATCTGACCTGAGTATCTTAATCTTTTTTTCAGAAAGGTTCTCTATCAAGGCTTTGAATTCCCTGAACTTGCTAAACACTTCATCTTTAGTTTTCAAGAAATATATCTAGGTTTTACGAGAGTAATCATCAATGAATGATACATAATATACATACCTGCTAATGGAGGATGATGGCATTGGGCCACATACATCTGAATGGATGAGTTCTAGGACTCCTTCTATCTTGTTGTCCCTCTTCGGAAATGGGTTCTTGATGTTCTTCCCTCGTGCACATCAATTGCATATGCCTTTATGGTCACCTTTCAGTTCTGGTAAACCTGTGACCGCTTTGCATATGTATGGTAGTTCCTTGTAGTTGATGCAGGCTAACCTTCTATGACAAAGTTCACATGAGTTTTCAATGGCATGGGTCATGGCAGCCTCTGAGTGACCCTTTAGTCTATACAAGCCATTTTCTTCACTTCCAATGATGATTTCTTCATTTAAGGTTTCTCCTTTAGCCCACATAAGAAATTCTCCATCTATAAAGGAAACTTTGAAGCCTTTCTTTTCTAAAGCTGAAATGGAGAGTAGGTTCTTCTTCAAGCGTGGTATACATAGTATGTCCTTCATTTTTAGTGAATTCCCTGAATTGAGTTTATGGTTTGATTCTCCCACTCCCTTGATGGGATATTGGTAATCATCTCCAAGTGTCACTTTTTGAGAAAACTTCTTTTTTGAGATACAAGAGAGAATGTTTCTTTGTCCCATCATGTGCTTGGATGCACCACTATCAATGAGCCA